>CAWWDY010000523.1:0-135679 GCA_963942605.1 Poecilus cupreus
TTCAAACTGACAAATTCATGTTTCTTACGTGTGAAACGGCGATTTATGAGAAATGACGATAAAATTGCTGTTTTAAACTTGCAAAAACATAGAAAAACGCTGTTTTTAACTATTCAAACTAACAAATTCATGTTTCTTTCGTGTGAAACGGCGATTTAAGAGAAATGACGATAAAATTGCTGTTTTAAACTTGCAAAAACATAGAAAAACGCTGTTTTCAACTATTCAAACTGACAAATTCATGTTTCTTTCGTGTGAAACGGCGATTTATGAGAAATGACGATAAAATTGCTGTTTTAAACTTGCAAAAACATAGAAAAACGCTGTTTTGAACTATTCAAACTGACAAATTCATGTTTCTTTCGTGTGAAACGGCGATTTATGAGAAATGACGATAAAATTGCTGTTTTAAACTTGCAAAAACATAGAAAGACGCTGTTTTCAACTATTCAAACTGAAAAATTCATGTTTCTTTCGTGTGAAACGGCGATTTATAAGAAATGACGATAAAATTGCTGTTTTAAACTTGCAAAAACATAGAAAAACGCTGTTTTGAACTATTCAAACTGACAAATTCATGTTTCTTTCGTGTGAAACGGCGATTTATGAGAAATGACGATAAAATTGCTGTTTTAAACTTGCAAAAACATAGAAAAACGCTGTTTTTAACTATTCAAACTGATAAATACATGTTTCTTTCGTGTGAAACGGCGATTTATGAGAAATGACGATAAAATTGCTGTTTTAAACTTGCAAAAACATAGAAAAACGCTGTTTTTAACTATTCAAACTGATAAATTCAGGTTTCTTTCGTTCGAAACGGTGGATTTTTGTGAAATCACGATAAAACTGCTGTTTTAAACTTGCAAAAACATAGAAAAACGCTGTTTTTAACTATTCAAACTGACAAATTCATGTTTCTTTCGTGTGAAACGGCGATTTATGAGAAATGACGATAAAATTGCTGTTTTAAATTTGCAAAAACATAGAAAAACGCTGTTTTTAACTATTCAAACCAACAAATTCATGTTTCTTTCGTGTGAAACGGCGATTTATGAGAAATGACGATAAAATTGCTGTTTTAAACTTGCAAAAACATAGAAAAACGCTGTTTTCAACTATTCAAACTGACAAATTCATGTTTCTTTCGTGTGAAACGGCGATTTATGAGAAATGACGATAAAATTGCTGTTTTAAACTTGCAAAAACATAGAAAAACGCTGTTTTGAACTATTCAAACTGACAAATTCATGTTTCTTTCGTGTGAAACGGCGATTTATGAGAAATGACGATAAAATTGCTGTTTTAAACTTGCAAAAACATAGAAAAACGCTGTTTTTAACTATTCAAACTGATAAATTCATGTTTCTTTCGTGTGAAACGGCGATTTATGAGAAATGACGATAAAATTGCTGTTTTAAACTTGCAAAAACATAGAAAAACGCTGTTTTTAACTATTCAAACTGATAAATTCAGGTTTCTTTCGTTCGAAACGGTGGATTTTTGTGAAATCACGATAAAACTGCTGTTTTAAACTTGCAAAAACATAGAAAAACGCTGTTTTTAACTATTCAAACTGACAAATTCATGTTTCTTACGTGTGAAACGGCGATTTATGAGAAATGACGATAAAATTGCTGTTTTAAACTTGCAAAAACATAGAAAAACGCTGTTTTTACTATTCAAACTAACAAATTCATGTTTCTTTCGTGTGAAACGGCGATTTAAGAGAAATGACGATAAAATTGCTGTTTTAAACTTGCAAAAACATAGAAAAACGCTGTTTTCAACTATTCAAACTGACAAATTCATGTTTCTTTCGTGTGAAACGGCGATTTATGAGAAATGACGATAAAATTGCTGTTTTAAACTTGCAAAAACATAGAAAAACGCTGTTTTTAACTATTCAAACTGACAAATTCATGTTTCTTTCGTGTGAAACGGCGATTTATGAGAAATGACGATAAAATTGCTGTTTTAAACTTGCAAAAACATAGAAAAACGCTGTTTTCAACTATTCAAACTGACAAATTCATGTTTCTTTCGTGTGAAACGGCGATTTATGAAAAATGACGATAAAATTGCTGTTTTAAACTTGCAAAAACATAGAAAAACGCTGTTTTGAACTATTCAAACTGACAAATTCATGTTTCTTTCGTGTGAAACGGCGATTTATGAGAAATGACGATAAAATTGCTGTTTTAAACATGCAAAAACATAGAAAAACGCTGTTTTTAACTATTCTAACTGATAAATTCATGTTTCTTTCGTGTGAAACGGCGATTTATGAGAAATGACGATAAAATTGCTGTTTTAAACTTGCAAAAACATAGAAAAACGCTGTTTTTAACTATTCAAACTGACAAATTCATGTTTCTTTCGTGTGAAACGGCGTTTTATGAGAAATGACGATAAAATTGCTGTTTTAAACTTGCAAAAACATAGAAAAACGCTGTTTTTAACTATTCAAACTGATAAATTCAGGTTTCTTTCGTTCGAAACGGTGGATTTTTGTGAAATCACGATAAAACTGCTGTTTTAAACTTGCAAAAACATAGAAAAACGCTGTTTTGAACTATTCAAACTGATAAATTCATGTTTCTTTCGTGTGAAACGGCGATTTATGAGAAATGACGATAAAATTGCTGTTTTAAACTTGCAAAAACATAGAAAAACGCTGTTTTTAACTATTCAAACTGATAAATTCAGGTTTCTTTCGTGTGAAACGGCGATTTATGAGAAATGACGATAAAATTGCTGTTTTAAACTTGCAAAAACATAGAAAAACGCTGTTTTTAACTATTCAAACTGACAAATTCATGTTTCTTTCGTGTGAAACGGCGTTTTATGAGAAATGACGATAAAATTGCTGTTTTAAACTTGCAAAAACATAGAAAAACGCTGTTATGAACTATTCAAACTGACAAATTCATGTTTCTTTCTTGTGAAACGGCGATTTATGAGAAATGACGATAAAATTGCTGTTTTAAACTTGCAAAAACATAGAAAAACGCTGTTTTGAACTATTCAAACTGACAAATTCATGTTTCTTTCGTGTGAAACGGCGATTTATGAGAAATGACGATAAAATTGCTGTTTTAAACTTGCAAAAACATAGAAAAAACGCTGTTTTTAACTATTCTAACTGATAAATTCATGTTTCTTTCGTGTGAAACGGCGATTTATGAGAAATGACGATAAAATTGCTGTTTTAAACTTGCAAAAACATAGAAAAACGCTGTTTTTAACTATTCAAACTGATAAATTCAGGTTTCTTTCGTTCGAAACGGTGGATTTTTGTGAAATCACGATAAAACTGCTGTTTTAAACTTGCAAAAACATAGAAAAACGCTGTTTTTAACTATTCAAACTGACAAATTCATGTTTCTTTCGTGTGAAACGGCGATTTATGAGAAATGACGATAAAATTGCTGTTTTAAACTTGCAAAAACATAGAAAAACGCTGTTTTTAACTATTCAAACTGACAAATTCATGTTTCTTTCGTGTGAAACGGCGATTTATGAGAAATGACGATAAAATTGCTGTTTTAAACTTGCAAAAACATAGAAAAACGCTGTTTTCAACTATTCAAACTGACAAATTCATGTTTCTTTCGTGTGAAACAGCGATTTATGAGAAATGACGATAAAATTGCTGTTTTAAACTTGCAAAAACATAGAAAAACGCTGTTTTGAACTATTCAAACTGACAAATTCATGTTTCTTTCGTGTGAAACGGCGATTTATGAGAAATGACGATAAAATTGCTGTTTTAAACTTGCAAAAACATAGAAAAACGCTGTTTTTAACTATTCTAACTGATAAATTCATGTTTCTTTCGTGTGAAACTGCGATTTATGAGAAATGACGATAAAATTGCTGTTTTAAACTTGCAAAAACATAGAAAAACGTTGTTTTTAACTATTCAAACTGATAAATTCATGTTTCTTTCGTGTGAAACGGCGATTTATTAGAAATGACGATAAAATTGCTGTTTTAAACTTGCAAAAACATAGAAAAACGCTGTTTTTAACTATTCAAACTGATAAATTCAGGTTTCTTTCGTTCGAAACGGTGGATTTTTGTGAAATCACGATAAAACTGCTGTTTTAAACTTGCAAAAACATAGAAAAACGCTGTTTTGAACTATTCAAACTGATAAATTCATGTTTCTTTCGTGTGAAACGGCGATTTATGAGAAATGACGATAAAATTGCTGTTTTAAACTTGCAAAAACATAGAAAAACTCTGTTTTTAGCTATTCAAACTGATAAATTCAGGTTTCTTTCGTGTGAAACGGCGATTTATGAGAAATGACGATAAAATTGCTGTTTTAAACTTGCAAAAACATAGAAAAACGCTGTTTTTAACTATTCAATCTGACAAATTCATGTTTCTTTCGTGTGAAACGGCGTTTTATGAGAAATGACGATAAAATTGCTGTTTTAAACTTGCAAAAACATAGAAAAACGCTGTTTTGAACTATTCAAACTGACAAATTCATGTTTCTTTCTTGTGAAACGGCGATTTATGAGAAATGACGATAAAATTGCTGTTTTAAACTTGCAAAAACATAGAAAAACGCTGTTTTCAACTATTCAAACTGACAAATTCATGTTTCTTTCGTGTGAAACGGCGATTTATGAGAAATGACGATAAAATTGCTGTTTTAAACTTGCAAAAACATAGAAAAACGCTATTTTGTACTATTCAAACTGACAAATTCATGTTTCTTTCGTGTGAAACGGCGATTTATGAGAAATGACGATAAAATTGCTGTTTTAAACTTGCAAAAACATAGAAAAACGCTGTTTTTAACTATTCAAACTGATTAATTCATGTTTCTTTCGTGTGAAACGGCGATTTATGAGAAATGACGATAAAATTGCTGTTTTAAACTTGCAAAAACATAAAAAAACGCTGTTTTTAACTATTCAAACTGATAAATTCAGGTTTCTTTCGTTCGAAACGGTGGATTTTTGTGAAATCACGATAAAACTGCTGTTTTAAACTTGCAAAAACATAGAAAAACGCTGTTTTGAACTATTCAAACTGATAAATTCATGTTTCTTTCTTGTGAAACGGCGATTTATGAGAAATGACGATAAAATTGCTGTTTTAAACTTGCAAAAACATAGAAAAATGCTGTTTTCAACTATTCAAACTGACAAATTCATGTTTCTTTCGTGTGAAACGGCGATTTATGAGAAATGACGATAAAATTGCTGTTTTAAACTTGCAAAAACATAGAAAAACGCTGTTTTGAACTATTCAAACTGACAAATTCATGTTTCGTTCGTGTGAAACGGCGATTTATGAGAAATGACGATAAAATTGCTGTTTTAAACTTGCAAAAACATAGAAAAACGCTGTTTTTAACTATTCAAACTGATAAATTCATGTTTCTTTCGTGTGAAACGGCGATTTATGAGAAATGACGATAAAATTGCTGTTTTAAACTTGCAAAAACATAGAAAAACGCTGTTTTTAACTATTCAAACTGACAAATTAATGTTTCTTTCGTGTGAAACGGCGTTTTATGAGAAATGACGATAAAATTGCTGTTTTAAACTTGCAAAAACATAGAAAAACGCTGTTTTGAACTATTCAAACTGACAAATTCATGTTTCTTTCGTGTGAAACGGCGATTTATGAGAAATGACGATAAAATTGCTGTTTTAAACTTGCAAAAACATAGATAAACGCTGTTTTCAACTATTCAAACTGACAAATTCATGTTTCTTTCGTGTGAAACGGCGATTTATGAGAAATGACGAGAAAATTGCTGTTTTAAACATGAAAAAACATAGAAAAACGCTGTTTTGAACTATTCAAACTGACAAATTCATGTTTCTTTCGTGTGAAACGGCGATTTATGAGAAATGACGATAAAATTGCTGTTTTAAACATGAAAAAACATAGAAAAACGCTGTTTTGAACTATTTAAACTGACAAATTCATGTTTCTTTCGTGTGAAACGGCGATTTATGAGAAATGACGATAAAATTGCTGTTTTAAACTTGCAAAAACATAGAAAAACGCTGTTTTGAACTATTCAAACTGACAAATTCATGTTTCTTTCGTGTGAAACAGCGATTTATGAGAAATGACGATAAAATTGCTGTTTTAAACTTGCAAAAACATAGAAAAACGCTGTTTTTAACTATTCAAACTGATAAATTCATGTATCTTTCGTGTGAAACGGCGATTTATGAGAAATGACGATAAAATTGCTGTTTTAAACTTTGCAAAAACATAGAAAAACGCTGTTTTTAACTATTCAAACTGATAAATTCAGGTTTCTTTCGTTCGAAACGGTGGATTTTTGTGAAATCACGATAAAACTGCTGTTTTAAACTTGCAAAAACATAGAAAAACGCTGTTTTGAACTATTCAAACTGATAAATTCATGTTTCTTTCGTGTGAAACGGCGATTTATGAGAAATGACGATAAAATTGCTGTTTTAAACTTGCAAAAACATAGAAAAACACTGTTTTTAACTATTCAAACTGATAAATTCAGGTTTCTTTCGTGTGAAAAGCCGATTTATGAGAAATGACGATAAAATTGCTGTTTTAAACTTGCAAAAACATAGAAAAACGCTGTTTTTAACTATTCAAACTGATAAATTCAGGTTTCTTTCGTTCGAAACGGTGTATTTTTGTGAAATCACGATAAAACTGCTGTTTTAAACTTGCAAAAACATAGAAAAACGCTGTTTTGAACTATTCAAACTGATAAATTCATGTTTCTTTCGTGTGAAACGGCGATTTATGAGAAATGACGATAAAATTGCTGTTTTAAACTTGCAAAAACATAGATAAACGCTGTTTTCAACTATTCAAACTGACAAATTCATGTTTCTTTCGTGTGAAACGGCGATTTATGAGAAATGACGAGAAAATTGCTGTTTTAAACATGAAAAAACATAGAAAAACGCTGTTTTGAACTATTCAAACTGACAAATTCATGTTTCTTTCGTGTGAAACGGCGATTTATGAGAAATGACGATAAAATTGCTGTTTTAAACATGAAAAAACATAGAAAAACGCTGTTTTGAACTATTTAAACTGACAAATTCATGTTTCTTTCGTGTGAAACGGCGATTTATGAGAAATGACGATAAAATTGCTGTTTTAAACTTGCAAAAACATAGAAAAACGCTGTTTTGAACTATTCAAACTGACAAATTCATGTTTCTTTCGTGTGAAACAGCGATTTATGAGAAATGACGATAAAATTGCTGTTTTAAACTTGCAAAAACATAGAAAAACGCTGTTTTTAACTATTCAAACTGATAAATTCATGTTTCTTTCGTGTGAAACGGCGATTTATGAGAAATGACGATAAAATTGCTGTTTTAAACTTGCAAAAACATAGAAAAACGCTGTTTTTAACTATTCAAACTGATAAATTCAGGTTTCTTTCGTTCGAAACGGTGGATTTTTGTGAAATCACGATAAAACTGCTGTTTTAAACTTGCAAAAACATAGAAAAACGCTGTTTTGAACTATTCAAACTGATAAATTCATGTTTCTTTCGTGTGAAACGGCGATTTATGAGAAATGACGATAAAATTGCTGTTTTAAACTTGCAAAAACATAGAAAAACACTGTTTTTAACTATTCAAACTGATAAATTCAGGTTTCTTTCGTGTGAAAAGCCGATTTATGAGAAATGACGATAAAATTGCTGTTTTAAACTTGCAAAAACATAGAAAAACGCTGTTTTTAACTATTCAAACTGATAAATTCAGGTTTCTTTCGTTCGAAACGGTGTATTTTTGTGAAATCACGATAAAACTGCTGTTTTAAACTTGCAAAAACATAGAAAAACGCTGTTTTGAACTATTCAAACTGATAAATTCATGTTTCTTTCGTGTGAAACGGCGATTTATGAGAAATGACGATAAAATTGCTGTTTTAAACTTGCAAAAACATAGATAAACGCTGTTTTCAACTATTCAAACTGACAAATTCATGTTTCTTTCGTGTGAAACGGCGATTTATGAGAAATGACGAGAAAATTGCTGTTTTAAACATGAAAAAACATAGAAAAACGCTGTTTTGAACTATTCAAACTGACAAATTCATGTTTCTTTCGTGTGAAACGGCGATTTATGAGAAATGACGATAAAATTGCTGTTTTAAACATGAAAAAACATAGAAAAACGCTGTTTTGAACTATTTAAACTGACAAATTCATGTTTCTTTCGTGTGAAACGGCGATTTATGAGAAATGACGATAAAATTGCTGTTTTAAACTTGCAAAAACATAGAAAAACGCTGTTTTGAACTATTCAAACTGACAAATTCATGTTTCTTTCGTGTGAAACAGCGATTTATGAGAAATGACGATAAAATTGCTGTTTTAAACTTGCAAAAACATAGAAAAACGCTGTTTTTAACTATTCAAACTGATAAATTCATGTTTCTTTCGTGTGAAACGGCGATTTATGAGAAATGACGATAAAATTGCTGTTTTAAACTTGCAAAAACATAGAAAAACGCTGTTTTTAACTATTCAAACTGATAAATTCAGGTTTCTTTCGTTCGAAACGGTGGATTTTTGTGAAATCACGATAAAACTGCTGTTTTAAACTTGCAAAAACATAGAAAAACGCTGTTTTGAACTATTCAAACTGATAAATTCATGTTTCTTTCGTGTGAAACGGCGATTTATGAGAAATGACGATAAAATTGCTGTTTTAAACTTGCAAAAACATAGAAAAACACTGTTTTTAACTATTCAAACTGATAAATTCAGGTTTCTTTCGTGTGAAAAGCCGATTTATGAGAAATGACGATAAAATTGCTGTTTTAAACTTGCAAAAACATAGAAAAACGCTGTTTTTAACTATTCAAACTGACAAATTCATGTTTCTTTCGTGTGAAACGGCGTTTTATGAGAAATGACGATAAAATTGCTGTTTTAAACTTGCAAAAACATAGAAAAACGCTGTTTTGAACTATTCAAACTGACAAATTCATGTTTCTTTCGTGTGAAACGGCGATTTATGAGAAATGACGATAAAATTGCTGTTTTAAACTTGCAAAAACATAGAAAAACGCTGTTTTCAACTATTCAAACTGACAAATTCATGTTTCTTTCGTGTGAAACGGCGATTTATGAGAAATGACGATAAAATTGCTGTTTTAAACTTGCAAAAACATAGAAAAACGCTGTTTTGAACTATTCAAACTGATAAATTCAGGTTTCTTTCGTTCGAAACGGTGGATTTTTGTGAAATCACGATAAAACTGCTGTTTTAAACTTACAAAAACATAGAAAAACGCTGTTTTGAACTATTCAAACTGACAAATTCATGTTTCTTTCGTGTGAAACGGCGATTTATGAGAAATGACGATAAAATTGCTGTTTTAAACTTGGAAAAACATAGAAAAACGCTGTTTTTAACTATTCAAACTGATAAATTCAGGTTTCTTTCGTTCGAAACGGTGGATTTTTGTGAAATCACGATAAAACTGCTGTTTTAAACTTGCAAAAACATAGAAAAACGCTGTTTTGAACTATTCAAACTGATAAATTCATGTTTCTTTCGTGTGAAACGGCGATTTATGAGAAATGACGATAAAATTGCTGTTTTAAACTTGCAAAAACATAGAAAAACACTGTTTTTAACTATTCAAACTGATAAATTCAGGTTTCTTTCGTGTGAAAAGGCGATTTATGAGAAATGACGATAAAATTGCTGTTTTAAACTTGCAAAAACATAGAAAAACGCTGTTTTTAACTATTCAAACTGACAAATTCATGTTTCTTTCGTGTGAAACGGCGTTTTATGAGAAATGGCGATGAAATTGCTGTTTTAAACTTGCAAAAACATAGAAAAACGCTGTTTTGAACTATTCAAACTGACAAATTCATGTTTCTTTCGTGTGAAACGGCGATTTATGAGAAATGACGATAAAATTGCTGTTTTAAACTTGCAAAAACATAGATAAACGCTGTTTTCAACTATTCAAACTGACAAATTCATGTTTCTTTCGTGTGAAACGGCGATTTATGAGAAATGACGAGAAAATTGCTGTTTTAAACATGAAAAAACATAGAAAAACGCTGTTTTGAACTATTCAAACTGACAAATTCCTGTTTCTTTCGTGTGAAACGGCGATTTATGAGAAATGACGATAAAATTGCTGTTTTAAACTTGCAAAAACATAGAAAACGCTGTTTTGAACTATTCAAACTGACAAATTCATGTTTCTTTCGTGTGAAACGGCGATTTATGAGAAATGACGATAAAATTGCTGTATTAAACTTGCAAAAACATAGAAAAACGCTGTTTTTAACTATTCAAACTGATAAATTCATGTTTCTTTCGTGTGAAACGGCGATTTATGAGAAATGACGATAAAATTGCTGTTTTAAACTTGCAAAAACATAGAAAAACGCTGTTTTTAACTATTCAAACTGATAAATTCAGGTTTCTTTTGTTCGAAACGGTGGATTTTTGTGAAATCACGATAAAACTGCTGTTTTAAACTTGCAAAAACATAGAAAAACGCTGTTTTGAACTATTCAAACTGATAAATTCATGTTTCTTTCGTGTGAAACGGCGATTTATGAGAAATGACGATAAAATTGTTGTTTTAAACATGAAAAAACATAGAAATACGCTGTTTTGAACTATTTAAACTGACAAATTCATGTTTCTTTCGTGTGAAACGGCGATTTATGAGAAATGACGATAAAATTGCTGTTTTAAACTTGCAAAAACATAGAAAAACGCTGTTTTGAACTATTCAAACTGACAAATTCATGTTTCTTTCGTGTGAAACGGCGATTTATGAGAAATGACGATAAAATTGCTGTATTAAACTTGCAAAAACATAGAAAAACGCTGTTTTTAACTATTCAAACTGATAAATTCATGTTTCTTTCGTGTGAAACGGCGATTTATGAGAAATGACGATAATATTGCTGTTTTCAACTTGCAAAAACATAGAAAAACGCTGTTTTTAACTATTCAAACTGATAAATTCAGGTTTCTTTCGTTCGAAACGGTGGATTTTTGTGAAATCACGATAAAACTGCTGTTTTAAACTTGCAAAAACATAGAAAAACGCTGTTTTGAACTATTCAAACTGACAAATTCATGTTTCTTTCGTGTGAAACGGCGATTTATGAGAAATGACGATAAAATTGCTGTTTTAAACTTGCAAAAACATAGATAAACGCTGTTTTCAACTATTCAAACTGACAAATTCATGTTTCTTTCGTGTGAAACGGCGATTTATGAGAAATGACGAGAAAATTGCTGTTTTAAACATGCAAAAACATAGAAAAACGCTGTTTTGAACTATTCAAACTGACAAATTTATGTTTCTTTCGTGTGAAACGGCGATTTATGAGAAATGACGATAAAATTGCTGTTTTAAACTTGCAAAAACATAGAAAAACGCTTTTTTTAACTATTCAAACTGATAAATTCATGTTTCTTTCGTGTGAAACGGCGATTTATGAGAAATGACGATAAAATTGCTGTTTTAAACTTGCAAAAACATAGAAAAACGCTGTTTTTAACTATTCAAACTGATAAATTCATGTTTCTTTCGTGTGAAACGGCGATTTATGAGAAATGACGATAAAATTGCTGTTTTACACTTGCAAAAACATAGAAAAACGCTGTTTTGAACTATTCAAACTGATAAATTCATGTTTCTTACGTTCGAAACGGTGGATTTTTGTGAAATCACGATAAAATTGCTGTTTTAAACTTGCAAAAACATAGAAAAACGCTGTTTTGAACTATTCAAACTGACAAATTCATGTTTCTTTCGTGTGAAACGGCGATTTATGAGAAATGACGATAAAATTGCTGTTTTAAACTTGCAAAAACATAGAAAAACGCTGTTTTGAACTACTCAAACTGACAAATTCATGTTTCTTCCGTGCGAAACGGCGATTTATGAGAAATTACTATAAAATTGCTGTTTTAAACTTGCAAAAACATAGAAAAACGCTGTTTTCAACTATTCAAACTGATAAATTCATGTTTCTTACGTTCGAAACGGTGGATTTTTGTGAAATCACGATAAAATTGCTGTTTTAAACTTGCAAAAACATTGAAAAACGCTGTTTTCAACTATTCAAACTGACAAATTCAAGTTTCTTCCGTGCGAAACGGCGATTTATGAGAAATTACAATAAAATTGCTGTTTTAAACTTGCAAATACATAGAAAAACGCTGTTTTGAACTATTCAAACTGACAAATTCATGTTTCTTTCGTGCGAAACGGCGATTTATGAGAAATGACGATGAAATTGCTGTTTTAAACTTGCAAAAACATAGAAAAACGCTGTTTTCAACTATTCAAACTGATAAATTCATGTTTCTTACGTTCGAAACGGTGGATTTTTGTGAAATCACGATAAAATTGCTGTTTTAAACTTGCAAAAACATAGAAAAACGCTGTTTTCAACTATTCAAACTGATAAATTCATGTTTCTTACGTTGGAAACGGTGGATTTTTGTGAAATCATGTTAAAATTGCTGTTTTAAACTTGCAAAAACATTGAAAAACGATGTTTTTAACTATTCAAACTGACAAATTCATGTTTCTTCCGTGCGAAACGGCGATTTATGAGAAATGACGATAAAATTGCTGTTTTAAACTTGCAAAAACATAGAAAAACGCTGTTTTGAACTATTCAAACTGACAAATTCATGTTTCTTTCGTGTGAACTGGCGATTTATGAGAAATGACGATAAAATTGCTGTTTTAAACTTGCAAAAACATAGAAAAACGCTGTTTTGAGCTATTCTAACTGACAAATTCATGTTTCTTTCGTGCGAAACGGCGATTTATGAGAAATGACGTTAAAATTGCTGTTTTAAACTTGCAAAAACATAGAAAAACGCTGTTTTCAACTATTCAAACTGATGAATTCATGTTTCTTACGTTCCAAACGGTGGATTTTTGTGAAATCACGATAAAATTGCTGTTTTAAACTTGCAAAAACATTGAAAAACGCTGTTTTCAACTATTCAAACTGACAAATTCATGTTTCTTCCGTGCGAAACGGCGATTTATGATAAATGACTATAAAATTGCTGTTTTAAACTTGCAAAAACATAGAAAAACGCTGTTTTGAACTATTCAAACTGACAAAATCATGTTTCTTTCGTGTGAAACGGCGATTTATGAGAAATGACGATAAAATTGCTGTTTTAAACTGGCAAAAACATAGAAAAACGCTGTTTTGAACTATTCAAACTGAAAAATTCATGTTTCTTTCGTGCGAAACGGCGATTTATGAGAAATGACGATAAAATTGCTGTTTTAAACATGCAAAAACATAGAAAAACGCTGTTTTCAACTATTCAAACTGATAAATTCATGTTTCTTACGTTCGAAACGGTAGATTTTTGTGAAATCACGATAAAATTGCTGTTTTAAACTTGCAAAAACATAGAAAAACGCTGTTTTGAACTATTCAAACTGACAAATTCATGTTTCTTTCGTGCGAAACGGCGATTTATGATAAATGACGATAAAATTGCTGTTTTAAACTTGCAAAAACATAGAAAAACGCTGTTTTGAACTATTCAAACTGACAAATTCATGTTTCTTTCGTGTGAAACGGCGATTTATGAGAAATGACGATAAAATTGCTGTTTTAAACTTGCAAAAACATAGAAAAACGCTGTTTTGAACTATTCAAACTGACAAATTCATGTTTTTTTTTTTCGTGCGAAACGGCGATTTATGAGAAATGACGATAAAATTGCTGTTTTACACTTGCAAAAACATAGAAAAACACTGTTTTCAACTATTCAAACTGATAAATTAATGTTTCTTACGTTCGAAACGGTGGATTTTTGTGAAATCACGATAACATTGCTGCTTTAAACTTACAAAAACATTGAAAAACGCTGTTTTCAACTATTCAAACTGACAAATTCATGTTTCTTCCGTGCGAAACGGCGATTTATGAGAAATTACGATAAAATTGCTGTTTTAAACTTGCAAAAACATAGAAAAACGCTGTTTTGAACTATTCAAACGGACAAATTCATGTTTCTTTCGTGTGAAACGGCGATTTATGAGAAATGACGATAAAATTGCTGTTTTAAACTTGCAAAAACATAGAAAAACGCTGTTTTGAACTATTCAAACTGACAAATTCATGTTTATTTCGTGCGAAACGGCGATTTATGAGAAATGACGATAAAATTGCTGTTTTAAACTTGCAAAAACATAGAAAAACGCTGTTTTGACTATTCAAACTGACAAATTCATGTTTCTTTCTTGTGAAACGGCGATTTATGAGAAATGACGATAAAATTGCTGATTTAAACTTGCAAAAACATAGAAAAACGCTGTTTTGAACTATTCAAACTGATAAATTCATGTTTCTTACGTTCGAAACGGTGGATTTTTGTGAAATCACGATAAAATTGCTGTTTTAAACTTGCAAAAACATAAAAAAACGCTGTTTTGAACTACTCAAACTGACAAATTCATGTTTCTTCCGTGCGAAACGGCGATTTATGAGAAATTACTATAAAATTGCTGTTATAAACTTGCAAAAACATAGAAAAACGCTGTTTTGAACTATACAAACTGACAAATTCATGTTTCTTACGTGTGAAACGGCGATTTATGAGAAATGACGATAAAATTGCTGTTTTAAACTTGCAAAAACATAGAAAAACGCTGTTTTGAACTATTCAAACTGACAAATTCATGTTTCTTTCGTGAGAAACGGCGATTTATGAGAAATGACGATAAAATTGCTGTTTTAAACTTGCAAAAACATAGAAAAACGCTGTTTCGAACTACTCAAACTGACAAATTCATGTTTCTTCCGTGCGAAACGGCGATTTATGAGAAATGACGAAAAAATTGCTGTTTTAAACTTGCAAAAACATAGAAAAACGCTGTTTTGAACTATTCAAACTGACAAATTCATGTTTCTTAACGGCGATTTATGAGAAATGACGATAAAATTGCTGTTTTAAACTTGCAAAAACATAGAAAAACGCTGTTTTGAACTATTCAAACTGACAAATTCATGTTTCTTTCGTGAGAAACGGCGATTTATGAGAAATGACGATAAAATTGCTGTTTTAAACTTGCAAAAACATAGAAAAACGCTGTTTTGAACTATTCAAACTGATAAATTCATGTTTCTTACGTTCGAAACGGTGGATTTTTGTGAAATCACGATAAAATTGCTGTTTTAAACTTGCAAAAACATAGAAAAACGCTGTTTTGAACTATTCAAACTGATAAATTCATGTTTCCTACGTTGGAAACGGTGGATTTTTGTGAAATCACGATAAAATTGCTGTTCTAAACTTGCAAAAACATTGAAAAACGCTGTTTTCAACTATTCTAACTGACAAATTCATGTTTCTTTCGTGCGAAACGGCGATTTATGAGAAATTACGATAAAATTGCTGTTTTAAACTTGCAAAAACATAGAAAAACGCTGTTTTGAACTATTCAAACTGACAAATTCATGTTTCTTTCGTGTGAAACGGCGATTTATGAGAAATGACGATAAAATTGCTGTTTTAAACTTGCAAAAACATAGAAAAACGCTGTTTTGAACTACTCAAACTGACAAATTCATGTTTCTTCCGTGCGAAACGGCGATTTATGAGAAATTACTATAAAATTGCTGTTATAAACTTGCAAAAACATAGAAAAACGCTGTTTTGAACTATTCAAACTGACAAATTCATGTTTCTAACGTGTGAAACGGCGATTTATGAGAAATGACGAAAAAATTGCTGTTTTAAACTTGCAAAAATATAGAAAAACGCTGTTTTGAACTATTCAAACTGACAAATTCATGTTTCTTACGTGTGAAACGGCGATTTATGAGAAATGACGATAAAATTGCTGTTTTAAACTTGCAAAAACATAGAAAAACGCTGTTTTCAACTATTCAAACTGATAAATTCATGTTTCTTACGTTCCAAACGGTAGATTTTTGTGAAATCACGATAAAATTGCTGTTTTAAACTTGCAAAAACATCGGAAAACGCTGTTTTCAACTATTCAAACTGACAAATTCATGTTTCTTCCGTGCGAAACGGCGATTTATGAGAAATTATGATAAAATTGCTGTTTTAAACTTGCAAAAACATAGAAAAACGCTGTTTTGATCTATTCAAACTGACAAATTCATGTTTCTTTCGTGTGATACGGCGATTTATGAGAAATGACGATAAAATTGCTGTTTTAAACTTGCAAAAACATAGAAAAACGCTGTTTTGAACTACTCAAACTGAAAAATTCATGTTTCTTCCGTGCGAAACGGCGATTTATGAGAAATTACTATAAAATTGCTGTTATAAACTTGCAAAAACATAGAAAAACGCTGTTTTGAACTATTCAAACTGACAAATTCATGTTTCTTTCGTGTGAAACGGCGATTTATGAGAAATGACGATAAAATTGCTGTTTTAAACTTGCAAAAACATAGAAAAACGCTGTTTTGAACTACTCAAACTGACAAATTCATGTTTCTTTCGTGTGAAACGGCGATTTATGAGAAATGACGATAAAATTGCTGTTTTAAACTTGCAAAAACATAGAAAAACGCTGTTTTGAACTATTCAAACTGACAAATTCATGTTTCTTTCGTGTGAAACGGCGATTTATGAGAAATGACGAAAAAATTGCTGTTTTAAACTTGCAAAAACATAGAAAAACGCTGTTTTGAACTATTCAAACTGACAAATTCATGTTTCTTACGTGTGAAACGGCGATTTATGAGAAATGACGATAAAATTGCTGTTTTAAACTTGCAAAAACCTAGAAAAACGCTGTTTTGAACTATTCAAACTGACAAATTCATGTTTCTTTCGTGCGAAACGGCGATTTATGAGAAATGACGATAAAATTTCTGTTTTAAACGTGCAAACACATAGAAAATCGCTGTTTTGAATTATTCAAACTGACAAATTCATGTTTCTTTCGTGCGAAACGGCGATTAATGAGAAATGACGATAAAATTGCTGTTTTAAACTTGCAAAAACATAGAAAAACGCTGTTTTGAACTACTCAAACTGACAAATTCATGTTTCTTCCGTGCGAAACGGCGATTTATGAGAAATGACGATAAAATTGCTGTTTTAAACTTGCAAAAACATAGAAAAACGCTGTTTTGAACTACTCAAACTGACAAATTCATGTTTCTTTCGTGTGAAACGGCGATTTATGAGAAATGACGATAAAATTGCTGTTTTAAACTTGCAAAAACATAGAAAAACGCTGTTTTGAACTACTCAAACTGACAAATTCATGTTTCTTCCGTGCGAAACGGCGATTTATGAGAAATGACGATAAAATTGCTGTTTTAAACTTGCAAAAACTTAGAAAAACGCTGTTTTCAACTATTCAAACTGATAAATTCATGTTTCTTACGTTGGAAACCGTGGATTTGTGTGAAATCACGATAAAATTGCTGTTTTAAACTTGCAAAAACATAGAAAAACGCTGTTTTGAACTATTCAAACTGACAAATTCATGTTTCTTTCGTGTGAAACGGCGATTTATGAGAAATGACGATAAAATTGCTGTTTTAAACTTGCAAAAACATAGAAAAACGCTGTTTTGAACTACTCAAACTGACAAATTCATGTTTCTTCCGTGCGAAACGGCTATTTATGAGAAATTACTATAAAATTGCTGTTTTAAACTTGCAAAAACATAGAAAAACGCTGTTTTCAACTATTCAAACTGATAAATTCATGTTTCTTACGTTCGAAACGGTGGATTTTTGTGAAATCACGATAAAATTGCTGTTTTAAACTTGCAAAAACATTGAAAAACGCTGTTTTCAACTATTCAAACTGACAAATTCAAGTTTCTTCCGTGCGAAACGGCGATTTATGAGAAATTACAATAAAATTGCTGTTTTAAACTTGCAAAAACATAGAAAAACGCTGTTTTGAACTATTCAAACTGACAAATTCATGTTTCTTTCGTGCGAAACGGCGATTTATGAGAAATGACGATGAAATTGCTGTTTTAAACTTGCAAAAACATAGAAAAACGCTGTTTTCAACTATTCAAACTGATAAATTCATGTTTCTTACGTTCGAAACGGTGGATTTTTGTGAAATCACGATAAAATTGCTGTTTTAAACTTGCAAAAACATTGAAAAACGCTGTTTTCAACTATTCAAACTGACAAATTCAAGTTTCTTCCGTGCGAAACGGCGATTTATGAGAAATTACAATAAAATTGCTGTTTTAAACTTGCAAAAACATAGAAAAACGCTGTTTTGAACTATTCAAACTGACAAATTCATGTTTCTTTCGTGCGAAACGGCGATTTATGAGAAATGACGATGAAATTGCTGTTTTTAACTTGCAAAAACATAGAAAAACGCTGTTTTGAGCTATTCTAACTGACAAATTCATGTTTCTTTCGTGCGAAACGGCGATTTATGAGAAATGACGTTAAAATTGCTGTTTTAAACTTGCAAAAACATAGAAAAACGCTGTTTTCAACTATTCAAACTGATGAATTCATGTTTCTTACGTTCCAAACGGTGGATTTTTGTGAAATCACGATAAAATTGCTGTTTTAAACTTGCAAAAACATTGAAAAACGCTGTTTTCAACTATTCAAACTGACAAATTCATGTTTCTTCCGTGCGAAACGGCGATTTATGATAAATGACTATAAAATTGCTGTTTTAAACTTGCAAAAACATAGAAAAACGCTGTTTTGAACTACTCAAACTGACAAATTCATGTTTCTTCCGTGCGAAACGGCGATTTATGATAAATGACTATAAAATTGCTGTTTTAAACTTGCAAAAACATAGAAAAACGCTGTTTTGAACTATTCAAACTGACAAATTCATGTTTCTTTCGTGTGAAACGGCGATTTATGAGAAATGACGATAAAATTGCTGTTTTAAACTTTCAAAAACATAGAAAAACGCTGTTTTGAACTATTCAAACTGACAAATTCATGTTTCTTTCGTGCGAAACGGCGATTTATGAGAAATGACGATAAAATTGCTGTTTTACACTTGCAAAAACATAGAAAAACGCTGTTTTGAACTATTCAAACTGATAAATTCATGTTTCTTACGTTCGAAACGGTGGATTTTTGTGAAATCACGATAAAATTGCTGTTTTAAACTTGCAAAAACATAAAAAAACGCTGTTTTGAACTATTCAAACTGACAAATTCATGTTTCTTTCGTGTGAAACGGCGATTTATGAGAAATGACGATAAAATTGCTGTTTTAAACTTGCAAAAACATAGAAAAACGCTGTTTTGAACTACTCAAACTGACAAATTCATGTTTCTTCCGTGCGAAACGGCGATTTATGAGAAATTACTATAAAATTGCTGTTTTAAACTTGCAAAAACATAGAAACACGCTGTTTTCAACTATTCAAACTGATAAATTCATGTTTCTTACGTTCGAAACGGTGGATTTTTGTGAAATCACGATAAAATTGCTGTTTTAAACTTGCAAAAACATTGAAAAACGCTGTTTTCAACTATTCAAACTGACAAATTCAAGTTTCTTCCGTGCGAAACGGCGATTTATGAGAAATTACAATAAAATTGCTGTTTTAAACTTGCAAAAACATTGAAAAACGATGTTTTTAACTATTCAAACTGACAAATTCATGTTTCTTCCGTACGAAACGGCGATTTATGAGAAATGACGATAAAATTGCTGTTTTAAACTTGCAAAAACATAGAAAAACGCTGTTTTGAACTATTAAAACTGACAAATTCATGTTTCTTTCGTGTGAACTGGCGATTTATGAGAAATGACGATAAAATTGCTGTTTTAAACTTGCAAAAACATAGAAAAACGCTGTTTTGAGCTATTCTAACTGACAAATTCATGTTTCTTTCGTGCGAAACGGCGATTTATGAGAAATGACGTTAAAATTGCTGTTTTAAACTTGCAAAAACATAGAAAAACGCTGTTTTCAACTATTCAAACTGATGAATTCATGTTTCTTACGTTCCAAACGGTGGATTTTTGTGAAATCACGATAAAATTGCTGTTTTAAACTTGCAAAAACATTGAAAAACGCTGTTTTCAACTATTCAAACTGACAAATTCATGTTTCTTCCGTGCGAAACGGCGATTTATGATAAATGACTATAAAATTGCTGTTTTAAACTTGCAAAAACATAGAAAAACGCTGTTTTGAACTATTCAAACTGACAAATTCATGTTTCTTTCGTGTGAAACGGCGATTTATGAGAAATGACGATAAAATTGCTGTTTTAAACTTGCAAAAACATAGAAAAACGCTGTTTTGAACTACTCAAACTGACAAATTCATGTTTCTTCCGTGCGAAACGGCGATTTATGAGAAATGACGATAAAATTGCTGTTTTAAACTTGCAAAAACATAGAAAAACGCTGTTTTGAACTATTCAAACTGACAAATTCATGTTTCTTACGTGTGAAACGGCGATTTATGAGAAATGACGATAAAATTGCTGTTTTAAACTTGCAAAAACATAGAAAAACGCTGTTTTGAGCTATTCTAACTGACAAATTCATGTTTCTTTCGTGTGAAACGGCGATTTATGAGAAATGACGAAAAAATTGCTGTTTTAAACTTGCAAAAACATAGAAAAACGCTGTTTTGAACTATTCAAACTGACAAATTCATGTTTCTTACGTGTGAAACGGCGATTTATGAGAAATGACGATAAAATTGCTGTTTTAAACTTGCAAAAACCTAGAAAAACGCTGTTTTGAACTATTCAAACTGACAAATTCATGTTTCTTTCGTGCGAAACGGCGATTTATGAGAAATGACGATAAAATTTCTGTTTTAAACGTGCAAACACATAGAAAAACGCTGTTTTGAATTATTCAAACTGACAAATTCATGTTTCTTTCGTGCGAAACGGCGATTAATGAGAAATGACGATAAAATTGCTGTTTTAAACTTGCAAAAACATAGAAAAACGCTGTTTTGAACTACTCAAACTGACAAATTCATGTTTCTTCCGTGCGAAACGGCGATTTATGAGAAATGACGATAAAATTGCTGTTTTAAACTTGCAAAAACATAGAAAAACGCTGTTTTGAACTACTCAAACTGACAAATTCATGTTTCTTTCGTGTGAAACGGCGATTTATGAGAAATGACGATAAAATTGCTGTTTTAAACTTGCAAAAACATAGAAAAACGCTGTTTTGAACTACTCAAACTGACAAATTCATGTTTCTTCCGTGCGAAACGGCGATTTATGAGAAATGACGATAAAATTGCTGTTTTAAACTTGCAAAAACTTAGAAAAACGCTGTTTTCAACTATTCAAACTGATAAATTCATGTTTCTTACGTTGGAAACCGTGGATTTGTGTGAAATCACGATAAAATTGCTGTTTTTAAACTTGCAAAAACATAGAAAAACGCTGTTTTGAACTATTCAAACTGACAAATTCATGTTTCTTTCGTGTGAAACGGCGATTTATGAGAAATGACGATAAAATTGCTGTTTTAAACTTGCAAAAACATAGAAAAACGCTGTTTTGAACTACTCAAACTGACAAATTCATGTTTCTTCCGTGCGAAACGGCTATTTATGAGAAATTACTATAAAATTGCTGTTTTAAACTTGCAAAAACATAGAAAAACGCTGTTTTCAACTATTCAAACTGATAAATTCATGTTTCTTACGTTCGAAACGGTGGATTTTTGTGAAATCACGATAAAATTGCTGTTTTAAACTTGCAAAAACATTGAAAAACGCTGTTTTCAACTATTCAAACTGACAAATTCAAGTTTCTTCCGTGCGAAACGGCGATTTATGAGAAATTACAATAAAATTGCTGTTTTAAACTTGCAAAAACATAGAAAAACGCTGTTTTGAACTATTCAAACTGACAAATTCATGTTTCTTTCGTGCGAAACGGCGATTTATGAGAAATGACGATGAAATTGCTGTTTTTAACTTGCAAAAACATAGAAAAACGCTGTTTTCAACTATTCAAACTGATAAATTCATGTTTCTTACGTTCGAAACGGTGGATTTTTGTGAAATCACGATAAAATTGCTGTTTTAAACTTGCAAAAACATAGAAAAACGCTGTTTTCAACTATTCAAACTGATAAATTCATATTTCTTACGTTGGAAACGGTGGATTTTTGTGAAATCATGTTAAAATTGCTGTTTTAAACTTGCAAAAACATTGAAAAACGATGTTTTTAACTATTCAAACTGACAAATTCATGTTTCTTCCGTGCGAAACGGCGATTTATGAGAAATGACGATAAAATTGCTGTTTTAAACTTGCAAAAACATAGAAAAACGCTGTTTTGAGCTATTCTAACTGACAAATTCATGTTTCTTTCGTGCGAAACGGCGATTTATGAGAAATGACGTTAAAATTGCTGTTTTAAACTTGCAAAAACATAGAAAAACGCTGTTTTCAACTATTCAAACTGATGAATTCATGTTTCTTACGTTCCAAACGGTGGATTTTTGTGAAATCACGATAAAATTGCTGTTTTAAACTTGCAAAAACATTGAAAAACGCTGTTTTCAACTATTCAAACTGACAAATTCATGTTTCTTCCGTGCGAAACGGCGATTTATGATAAATGACTATAAAATTGCTGTTTTAAACTTGCAAAAACATAGAAAAACGCTGTTTTGAACTATTCAAACTGACAAATTCATGTTTCTTTCGTGTGAAACGGCGATTTATGAGAAATGACGATAAAATTGCTGTTTTAAACTTTCAAAAACATAGAAAAACGCTGTTTTGAACTATTCAAACTGACAAATTCATGTTTCTTTCGTGCGAAACGGCGATTTATGAGAAATGACGATAAAATTGCTGTTTTACACTTGCAAAAACATAGAAAAACGCTGTTTTGAACTATTCAAACTGAAAAATTCATGTTTCTTACGTTCGAAACGGTGGATTTTTGTGAAATCACGATAAAATTGCTGTTTTAAACTTGCAAAAACATAGAAAAACGCTGTTTTGAACTATTCAAACTGACAAATTCATGTTTCTTTCGTGTGAAACGGCGATTTATGAGAAATGACGATAAAATTGCTGTTTTAAACTTGCAAAAACATAGAAAAACGCTGTTTTGAACTACTCAAACTGACAAATTCATGTTTCTTCCGTGCGAAACGGCGATTTATGAGAAATTACTATAAAATTGCTGTTTTAAACTTGCAAAAACATAGAAACACGCTGTTTTCAACTATTCAAACTGATAAATTCATGTTTCTTACGTTCGAAACGGTGGATTTTTGTGAAATCACGATAAAATTGCTGTTTTAAACTTGCAAAAACATTGAAAAACGCTGTTTTCAACTATTCAAACTGACAAATTCAAGTTTCTTCCGTGCGAAACGGCGATTTATGAGAAATTACAATAAAATTGCTGTTTTAAACTTGCAAAAACATTGAAAAACGATGTTTTTAACTATTCAAACTGACAAATTCATGTTTCTTCCGTACGAAACGGCGATTTATGAGAAATGACGATAAAATTGCTGTTTTAAACTTGCAAAAACATAGAAAAACGCTGTTTTGAACTATTAAAACTGACAAATTCATGTTTCTTTCGTGTGAACTGGCGATTTATGAGAAATGACGATAAAATTGCTGTTTTAAACTTGCAAAAACATAGAAAAACGCTGTTTTGAGCTATTCTAACTGACAAATTCATGTTTCTTTCGTGCGAAACGGCGATTTATGAGAAATGACGTTAAAATTGCTGTTTTAAACTTGCAAAAACATAGAAAAACGCTGTTTTCAACTATTCAAACTGATGAATTCATGTTTCTTACGTTCCAAACGGTGGATTTTTGTGAAATCACGATAAAATTGCTGTTTTAAACTTGCAAAAACATTGAAAAACGCTGTTTTCAACTATTCAAACTGACAAATTCATGTTTCTTCCGTGCGAAACGGCGATTTATGATAAATGACTATAAAATTGCTGTTTTAAACTTGCAAAAACAGAAAAACGCTGTTTTGAACTATTCAAACTGACAAATTCATGTTTCTTTCGTGTGAAACGGCGATTTATGAGAAATGACGATAAAATTGCTGTTTTAAACTTGCAAAAACATAGAAAAACGCTGTTTTGAACTACTCAAACTGACAAATTCATGTTTCTTCCGTGCGAAACGGCGATTTATGAGAAATGACGATAAAATTGCTGTTTTAAACTTGCAAAAACATAGAAAAACGCTGTTTTGAACTATTCAAACTGACAAATTCATGTTTCTTACGTGTGAAACGGCGATTTATGAGAAATGACGATAAAATTGCTGTTTTAAACTTGCAAAAACATAGAAAAACGCTGTTTTGAGCTATTCTAACTGACAAATTCATGTTTCTTTCGTGTGAAACGGCGATTTATGAGAAATGACGAAAAAATTGCTGTTTTAAACTTGCAAAAACATAGAAAAACGCTGTTTTGAACTATTCAAACTGACAAATTCATGTTTCTTACGTGTGAAACGGCGATTTATGAGAAATGACGATAAAATTGCTGTTTTAAACTTGCAAAAACCTAGAAAAACGCTGTTTTGAACTATTCAAACTGACAAATTCATGTTTCTTTCGTGCGAAACGGCGATTTATGAGAAATGACGATAAAATTTCTGTTTTAAACGTGCAAACACATAGAAAAACGCTGTTTTGAATTATTCAAACTGACAAATTCATGTTTCTTTCGTGCGAAACGGCGATTAATGAGAAATGACGATAAAATTGCTGTTTTAAACTTGCAAAAACATAGAAAAACGCTGTTTTGAACTACTCAAACTGACAAATTCATGTTTCTTCCGTGCGAAACGGCGATTTATGAGAAATGACGATAAAATTGCTGTTTTAAACTTGCAAAAACATAGAAAAACGCTGTTTTGAACTACTCAAACTGACAAATTCATGTTTCTTTCGTGTGAAACGGCGATTTATGAGAAATGACGATAAAATTGCTGTTTTAAACTTGCAAAAACATAGAAAAACGCTGTTTTGAACTACTCAAACTGACAAATTCATGTTTCTTCCGTGCGAAACGGCGATTTATGAGAAATGACGATAAAATTGCTGTTTTAAACTTGCAAAAACTTAGAAAAACGCTGTTTTCAACTATTCAAACTGATAAATTCATGTTTCTTACGTTGGAAACCGTGGATTTGTGTGAAATCACGATAAAATTGCTGTTTTAAACTTGCAAAAACATAGAAAAACGCTGTTTTGAACTATTCAAACTGACAAATTCATGTTTCTTTCGTGTGAAACGGCGATTTATGAGAAATGACGATAAAATTGCTGTTTTAAACTTGCAAAAACATAGAAAAACGCTGTTTTGAACTACTCAAACTGACAAATTCATGTTTCTTCCGTGCGAAACGGCTATTTATGAGAAATTACTATAAAATTGCTGTTTTAAACTTGCAAAAACATAGAAAAACGCTGTTTTCAACTATTCAAACTGATAAATTCATGTTTCTTACGTTCGAAACGGTGGATTTTTGTGAAATCACGATAAAATTGCTGTTTTAAACTTGCAAAAACATTGAAAAACGCTGTTTTCAACTATTCAAACTGACAAATTCAAGTTTCTTCCGTGCGAAACGGCGATTTATGAGAAATTACAATAAAATTGCTGTTTTAAACTTGCAAAAACATAGAAAAACGCTGTTTTGAACTATTCAAACTGACAAATTCATGTTTCTTTCGTGCGAAACGGCGATTTATGAGAAATGACGATGAAATTGCTGTTTTTAACTTGCAAAAACATAGAAAAACGCTGTTTTCAACTATTCAAACTGATAAATTCATGTTTCTTACGTTCGAAACGGTGGATTTTTGTGAAATCACGATAAAATTGCTGTTTTAAACTTGCAAAAACATAGAAAAACGCTGTTTTCAACTATTCAAACTGATAAATTCATATTTCTTACGTTGGAAACGGTGGATTTTTGTGAAATCATGTTAAAATTGCTGTTTTAAACTTGCAAAAACATTGAAAAACGATGTTTTTAACTATTCAAACTGACAAATTCATGTTTCTTCCGTGCGAAACGGCGATTTATGAGAAATGACGATAAAATTGCTGTTTTAAACTTGCAAAAACATAGAAAAACGCTGTTTTGAACTATTCAAACTGACAAATTCATGTTTCTTTCGTGTGAACTGGCGATTTATGAGAAATGACGATAAAATTGCTGTTTTAAACTTGCAAAAACATAGAAAAACGCTGTTTTGAGCTATTCTAACTGACAAATTCATGTTTCTTTCGTGCGAAACGGCGATTTATGAGAAATGACGTTAAAATTGCTGTTTTAAACTTGCAAAAACATAGAAAAACGCTGTTTTCAACTATTCAAACTGATGAATTCATGTTTCTTACGTTCCAAACGGTGGATTTTTGTGAAATCACGATAAAATTGCTGTTTTAAACTTGCAAAAACATTGAAAAACGCTGTTTTCAACTATTCAAACTGACAAATTCATGTTTCTTCCGTGCGAAACGGCGATTTATGATAAATGACTATAAAATTGCTGTTTTAAACTTGCAAAAACATAGAAAAACGCTGTTTTGAACTATTCAAACTGACAAATTCATGTTTCTTTCGTGTGAAACGGCGATTTATGAGAAATGACGATAAAATTGCTGTTTTAAACTTTCAAAAACATAGAAAAACGCTGTTTTGAACTATTCAAACTGACAAATTCATGTTTCTTTCGTGCGAAACGGCGATTTATGAGAAATGACGATAAAATTGCTGTTTTACACTTGCATAAACATAGAAAAACGCTGTTTTGAACTATTCAAACTGATAAATTCATGTTTCTTACGTTCGAAACGGTGGATTTTTGTGAAATCACGATAAAATTGCTGTTTTAAACTTGCAAAAACATAGAAAAACGCTGTTTTGAACTATTCAAACTGACAAATTCATGTTTCTTTCGTGTGAAACGGCGATTTATGAGAAATGACGATAAAATTGCTGTTTTAAACTTGCAAAAACATAGAAAAACGCTGTTTTGAACTACTCAAACTGACAAATTCATGTTTCTTCCGTGCGAAAAGGCGATTTATGAGAAATTACTATAAAATTGCTGTTTTAAACTTGCAAAAACATAGAAACACGCTGTTTTCAACTATTCAAACTGATAAATTCATGTTTCTTACGTTCGAAACGGTGGATTTTTGTGAAATCACGATAAAATTGCTGTTTTAAACTTGCAAAAACATTGAAAAACGCTGTTTTCAACTATTCAAACTGACAAATTCAAGTTTCTTCCGTGCGAAACGGCGATTTATGAGAAATTACAATAAAATTGCTGTTTTAAACTTGCAAAAACATTGAAAAACGATGTTTTTAACTATTCAAACTGACAAATTCATGTTTCTTCCGTACGAAACGGCGATTTATGAGAAATGACGATAAAATTGCTGTTTTAAACTTGCAAAAACATAGAAAAACGCTGTTTTGAACTATTAAAACTGACAAATTCATGTTTCTTTCGTGTGAACTGGCGATTTATGAGAAATGACGATAAAATTGCTGTTTTAAACTTGCAAAAACATAGAAAAACGCTGTTTTGAGCTATTCTAACTGACAAATTCATGTTTCTTTCGTGCGAAACGGCGATTTATGAGAAATGACGTTAAAATTGCTGTTTTAAACTTGCAAAAACATAGAAAAACGCTGTTTTCAACTATTCAAACTGATGAATTCATGTTTCTTACGTTCCAAACGGTGGATTTTTGTGAAATCACGATAAAATTGCTGTTTTAAACTTGCAAAAACATTGAAAAACGCTGTTTTCAACTATTCAAACTGACAAATTCATGTTTCTTCCGTGCGAAACGGCGATTTATGATAAATGACTATAAAATTGCTGTTTTAAACTTGCAAAAACATAGAAAAACGCTGTTTTGAACTATTCAAACTGACAAATTCATGTTTCTTTCGTGTGAAACGGCGATTTATGAGAAATGACGATAAAATTGCTGTTTTAAACTTGCAAAAACATAGAAAAACGCTGTTTTGAACTATTCAAACTGACAAATTCATGTTTCTTTCGTGCGAAACGGCGATTTATGAGAAATGACGATAAAATTGCTGTTTTACACTTGCAAAAACATAGAAAAACGCTGTTTTGAACTATTCAAACTGATAAATTCATGTTTCTTACGTTCGAAACGGTGGATTTTTGTGAAATCACGATAAAATTGCTGTTTTAAACTTGCAAAAACATAGAAAAACGCTGTTTTGAACTATTCAAACTGACAAATTCATGTTTCTTTCGTGTGAAACGGCGATTTATGAGAAATGACGATAAAATTGCTGTTTTAAACTTGCAAAAACATAGAAAAACGCTGTTTTGAACTACTCAAACTGACAAATTCATGTTTCTTCCGTGCGAAACGGCGATTTATGAGAAATTACTATAAAATTGCTGTTTTAAACTTGCAAAAACATAGAAAAACGCTGTTTTCAACTATTCAAACTGATAAATTCATGTTTCTTACGTTCGAAACGGTGGATTTTTGTGAAATCACGATAAAATTGCTGTTTTAAACTTGCAAAAACATTGAAAAACGCTGTTTTCAACTATTCAAACTGACAAATTCAAGTTTCTTCCGTGCGAAACGGCGATTTATGAGAAATTACAATAAAATTGCTGTTTTAAACTTGCAAATACATAGAAAAACGCTGTTTTGAACTATTCAAACTGACAAATTCATGTTTCTTTCGTGCGAAACGGCGATTTATGAGAAATGACGATGAAATTGCTGTTTTAAACTTGCAAAAACATAGAAAAACGCTGTTTTCAACTATTCAAACTGATAAATTCATGTTTCTTACGTTCGAAACGGTGGATTTTTGTGAAATCACGATAAAATTGCTGTTTTAAACTTGCAAAAACATTGAAAAACGATGTTTTTAACTATTCAAACTGACAAATTCATGTTTCTTCCGTGCGAAACGGCGATTTATGAGAAATGACGATAAAATTGCTGTTTTAAACTTGCAAAAACATAGAAAAACGCTGTTTTGAACTATTCAAACTGACAAATTCATGTTTCTTTCGTGTGAACTGGCGATTTATGAGAAATGACGATAAAATTGCTGTTTTAAACTTGCAAAAACATAGAAAAACGCTGTTTTCAACTATTCAAACTGATAAATTCATGTTTCTTACGTTCGAAACGGTGGATTTTTGTGAAATCACGATAAAATTGCTGTTTTAAACTTGCAAAAACATTGAAAAACGCTGTTTTGAACTACTCAAACTGACAAATTCATGTTTCTTCCGTGCGAAACGGCGATTTATGAGAAATTACTATAAAATTGCTGTTTTAAACTTGCAAAAACATAGAAAAACGCTGTTTTCAACTATTCAAACTGATAAATTCATGTTTCTTACGTTGGAAACGGTGGATTTTTGTGAAATCATGTTAAAATTGCTGTTTTAAACTTGCAAAAACATTGAAAAACGATGTTTTTAACTATTCAAACTGACAAATTCATGTTTCTTCCGTGCGAAACGGCGATTTATGAGAAATGACGATAAAATTGCTGTTTTAAACTTGCAAAAACATAGAAAAACGCTGTTTTGAACTATTCAAACTGACAAATTCATGTTTCTTTCGTGTGAACTGGCGATTTATGAGAAATGACGATAAAATTGCTGTTTTAAACTTGCAAAAACATAGAAAAACGCTGTTTTGAGCTATTCTAACTGACAAATTCATGTTTCTTACGTTCGAAACGGTGGATTTTTGTGAAATCACGATAACATTGCTGCTTTAAACTTGCAAAAACATAGAAAAACGCTGTTTTGAACTATTCAAACTGACAAAATCATGTTTCTTTCGTGTGAAACGGCGATTTATGAGAAATGACGATAAAATTGCTGTTTTAAACTGGCAAAAACATAGAAAAACGCTGTTTTGAACTATTCAAACTGAAAAATTCATGTTTCTTTCGTGCGAAACGGCGATTTATGAGAAATGACGTTAAAATTGCTGTTTTAAACTTGCAAAAACATAGAAAAACGCTGTTTTCAACTATTCAAACTGATGAATTCATGTTTCTTACGTTCCAAACGGTGGATTTTTGTGAAATCACGATAAAATTGCTGTTTTAAACTTGCAAAAACATTGAAAAACGCTGTATTCAACTATTCAAACTGACAAAATCATGTTTCTTTCGTGTGAAACGGCGATTTATGAGAAATGACGATAAAATTGCTGTTTTAAACTGGCAAAAACATAGAAAAACGCTGTTTTGAACTATTCAAACTGAAAAATTCATGTTTCTTTCGTGCGAAACGGCGATTTATGAGAAATGACGATAAAATTGCTGTTTTAAACTTGCAAAAACATAGAAAAACGCTGTTTTCAACTATTCAAACTGATAAATTCATGTTTCTTACGTTCGAAACGGTAGATTTTTGTGAAATCACGATAAAATTGCTGTTTTAAACTTGCAAAAACATAGAAAAACGCTGTTTTGAACTATTTAAACTGACAAATTCATGTTTCTTTCGTGCGAAACGGCGATTTATGATAAATGACGATAAAATTGCTGTTTTAAACTTGCAAAAACATAAAAAAACGCTGTTTTGAACTATTCAAACTGACAAATTCATGTTTCTTTCGTGTGAAACGGCGATTTATGAGAAATGACGATAAAATTGCTGTTTTAAACTTGCAAAAACATAGAAAAACGCTGTTTTGAACTATTCAAACTGACAAATTCATGTTTTTTTTTTCGTGCGAAACGGCGATTTATGAGAAATGACGATAAAATTGCTGTTTTAAACTTGCAAAAACATAGAAAAACACTGTTTTCAACTATTCAAACTGATAAATTAATGTTTCTTACGTTCGAAACGGTGGATTTTTGTGAAATCACGATAACATTGCTGCTTTAAACTTACAAAAACATTGAAAAACGCTGTTTTCAACTTTTCAAACTGACAAATTCATGTTTCTTCCGTGCGAAACGGCGATTTATGAGAAATTACGATAAAATTGCTGTTTTAAACTTGCAAAAACATAGAAAAACGCTGTTTTGAACTATTCAAACGGACAAATTCATGTTTCTTTCGTGTGAAACGGCGATATATGAGAAATGACGATAAAATTGCTGTTTTAAACTTGCAAAAACATAGAAAAACGCTGTTTTGAACTATTCAAACTGACAAATTCATGTTTATTTCGTGCGAAACGGCGATTTATGAGAAATGACGATAAAATTGCTGTTTTAAACTTGCAAAAACATAGAAAAACGCTGTTTTGACTATTCAAACTGACAAATTCATGTTTCTTTCTTGTGAAACGGCGATTTATGAGAAATGACGATAAAATTGCTGATTTAAACTTGCAAAAACATAGAAAAACGCTGTTTTGGACTATTCAAACTGATAAATTCATGTTTCTTACGTTCGAAACGGTGGATTTTTGTGAAATCACGATAAAATTGCTGTTTTAAACTTGCAAAAACATAAAAAAACGCTGTTTTGAACTACTCAAACTGACAAATTCATGTTTCTTCCGTGCGAAACGGCGATTTATGAGAAATTACTATAAAATTGCTGTTATAAACTTGCAAAAACATAGAAAAACGCTGTTTTGAACTATACAAACTGACAAATTCATGTTTCTTACGTGTGAAACGGCGATTTATGAGAAATGACGATAAAATTGCTGTTTTAAACTTGCAAAAACATAGAAAAACGCTGTTTTGAACTATTCAAACTGACAAATTCATGTTTCTTTCGTGAGAAACGGCGATTTATGAGAAATGACGATAAAATTGCTGTTTTAAACTTGCAAAAACATAGAAAAACGCTGTTTCGAACTACTCAAACTGACAAATTCATGTTTCTTCCGTGCGAAACGGCGATTTATGAGAAATTACTATAAAATTGCTGTTATAAACTTGCAAAAACATAGAAAAACGCTGTTTTGAACTATTCAAACTGATAAATTTATGTTTCTTTTGTGTGAAACGGCGATTTATGAGAAATGACGATAAAATTGCTGTTTTAAACTTGCAAAAACATAGAAAAACGCTGTTTTGAACTATTCAAACTGACAAATTCATGTTTCTTTTGTGCGAAACGGCGATTTATGAGAAATGACGATAAAATTGCTGTTTTAAACTTGCAAAAACATAGAAAAACGCTGTTTTGAACTATTCAAACTGATAAATTCATGTTTCTTACGTTCGAAACGGTGGATTTTTGTGAAATCACGATAAAATTGCTGTTTTAAACTTGCAAAAACATAGAAAAACGCTGTTTTGAACTATTCAAACTGATAAATTCATGTTTCCTACGTTGGAAACGGTGGATTTTTGTGAAATCACGATAAAATTGCTGTTCTAAACTTGCAAAAACATTGAAAAACGCTGTTTTCAACTATTCTAACTGACAAATTCATGTTTCTTCCGTGCGAAACGGCGATTTATGAGAAATTACGATAAAATTGCTGTTTTAAACTTGCAAAAACATAGAAAAACGCTGTTTTGAACTATTCAAACTGACAAATTCATGTTTCTTTCGTGTGAAACGGCGATTTATGAGAAATGACGATAAAATTGCTGTTTTAAACTTGCAAAAACATAGAAAAACGCTGTTTTGAACTACTCAAACTGACAAATTCATGTTTCTTCCGTGCGAAACGGCGATTTATGAGAAATTACTATAAAATTGCTGTTATAAACTTGCAAAAACATAGAAAAACGCTGTTTTGAACTATTCAAACTGACAAATTCATGTTTCTAACGTGTGAAACGGCGATTTATGAGAAATGACGAAAAAATTGCTGTTTTAAACTTGCAAAAATATAGAAAAACGCTGTTTTGAACTATTCAAACTGACAAATTCATGTTTCTTACGTGTGAAACGGCGATTTATGAGAAATGACGATAAAATTGCTGTTTTAAACTTGCAAAAACATAGAAAAACGCTGTTTTGAACTACTCAAACTGACAAATTCATGTTTCTTCCGTGCGAAACGGCGATTTATGAGAAATTACTATAAAATTGCTGTTATAAACTTGCAAAAACATAGAAAAACGCTGTTTTGAACTATTCAAACTGACAAATTCATGTTTCTTTCGTGTGAAACGGCGATTTATGAGAAATGACGATAAAATTGCTGTTTTAAACTTGCAAAAACATAGAAAAACGCTGTTTTGAACTACTCAAACTGACAAATTCATGTTTCTTTCGTGTGAAACGGCGATTTATGAGAAATGACGATAAAATTGCTGTTTTAAACTTGCAAAAACATAGAAAAACGCTGTTTTGAACTATTCAAACTGACAAATTCATGTTTATTTCGTGCGAAACGGCGATTTATGAGAAATGACGATAAAATTGCTGTTTTAAACTTGCAAAAACATAGAAAAACGCTGTTTTGACTATTCAAACTGACAAATTCATGTTTCTTTCTTGTGAAACGGCGATTTATGAGAAATGACGATAAAATTGCTGATTTAAACTTGCAAAAACATAGAAAAACGCTGTTTTGGACTATTCAAACTGATAAATTCATGTTTCTTACGTTCGAAACGGTGGATTTTTGTGAAATCACGATAAAATTGCTGTTTTAAACTTGCAAAAACATAAAAAAACGCTGTTTTGAACTACTCAAACTGACAAATTCATGTTTCTTCCGTGCGAAACGGCGATTTATGAGAAATTACTATAAAATTGCTGTTATAAACTTGCAAAAACATAGAAAAACGCTGTTTTGAACTATACAAACTGACAAATTCATGTTTCTTACGTGTGAAACGGCGATTTATGAGAAATGACGATAAAATTGCTGTTTTAAACTTGCAAAAACATAGAAAAACGCTGTTTTGAACTATTCAAACTGACAAATTCATGTTTCTTTCGTGAGAAACGGCGATTTATGAGAAATGACGATAAAATTGCTGTTTTAAACTTGCAAAAACATAGAAAAACGCTGTTTCGAACTACTCAAACTGACAAATTCATGTTTCTTCCGTGCGAAACGGCGATTTATGAGAAATTACTATAAAATTGCTGTTATAAACTTGCAAAAACATAGAAAAACGCTGTTTTGAACTATTCAAACTGATAAATTCATGTTTCTTTTGTGTGAAACGGCGATTTATGAGAAATGACGATAAAATTGCTGTTTTAAACTTGCAAAAACATAGAAAAACGCTGTTTTGAACTATTCAAACTGACAAATTCATGTTTCTTTTGTGCGAAACGGCGATTTATGAGAAATGACGATAAAATTGCTGTTTTAAACTTGCAAAAACATAGAAAAACGCTGTTTTGAACTATTCAAACTGATAAATTCATGTTTCTTACGTTCGAAACGGTGGATTTTTGTGAAATCACGATAAAATTGCTGTTTTAAACTTGCAAAAACATAGAAAAACGCTGTTTTGAACTATTCAAACTGATAAATTCATGTTTCCTACGTTGGAAACGGTGGATTTTTGTGAAATCACGATAAAATTGCTGTTCTAAACTTGCAAAAACATTGAAAAACGCTGTTTTCAACTATTCTAACTGACAAATTCATGTTTCTTCCGTGCGAAACGGCGATTTATGAGAAATTACGATAAAATTGCTGTTTTAAACTTGCAAAAACATAGAAAAACGCTGTTTTGAACTATTCAAACTGACAAATTCATGTTTCTTTCGTGTGAAACGGCGATTTATGAGAAATGACGATAAAATTGCTGTTTTAAACTTGCAAAAACATAGAAAAACGCTGTTTTGAACTACTCAAACTGACAAATTCATGTTTCTTCCGTGCGAAACGGCGATTTATGAGAAATTACTATAAAATTGCTGTTATAAACTTGCAAAAACATAGAAAAACGCTGTTTTGAACTATTCAAACTGACAAATTCATGTTTCTAACGTGTGAAACGGCGATTTATGAGAAATGACGAAAAAATTGCTGTTTTAAACTTGCAAAAATATAGAAAAACGCTGTTTTGAACTATTCAAACTGACAAATTCATGTTTCTTACGTGTGAAACGGCGATTTATGAGAAATGACGTTAAAATTGCTGTTTTAAACTTGCAAAAACATAGAAAAACGCTGTTTTCAACTATTCAAACTGATAAATTCATGTTTCTTACGTTCCAAACGGTGGATTTTTGTGAAATCACGATAAAATTGCTGTTTTAAACTTGCAAAAACATCGGAAAACGCTGTTTTCAACTATTCAAACTGACAAATTCATGTTTCTTCCGTGCGAAACGGCGATTTATGAGAAATTATGATAAAATTGCTGTTTTAAACTTGCAAAAACATAGAAAAACGCTGTTTTGATCTATTCAAACTGACAAATTCATGTTTCTTTCGTGTGATACGGCGATTTATGAGAAATGACGATAAAATTGCTGTTTTAAACTTGCAAAAACATAGAAAAACGCTGTTTTGAACTACTCAAACTGACAAATTCATGTTTCTTCCGTGCGAAACGGCGATTTATGAGAAATTACTATAAAATTGCTGTTATAAACTTGCAAAAACATAGAAAAACGCTGTTTTGAACTATTCAAACTGACAAATTCATGTTTCTTTCGTGTGAAACGGCGATTTATGAGAAATGACGATAAAATTGCTGTTTTAAACTTGCAAAAACATAGAAAAACGCTGTTTTGAACTACTCAAACTGACAAATTCATGTTTCTTTCGTGTGAAACGGCGATTTATGAGAAATGACGATAAAATTGCTGTTTTAAACTTGCAAAAACATAGAAAAACGCTGTTTTGAACTATTCAAACTGACAAATTCATGTTTCTTTCGTGTGAAACGGCGATTTATGAGAAATGACGAAAAAATTGCTGTTCTAAACTTGCAAAAACATAGAAAAACGCTGTTTTGAACTATTCAAACCGACAAATTCATGTTTCTTACGTGTGAAACGGCGATTTATGAGAAATGACGATAAAATTGCTGTTTTAAACTTGCAAAAACCTAGAAAAACGCTTTTTTGAACTATTCAAACTGACAAATTCATGTTTCTTTCGTGCGAAACGGCGATTTATGAGAAATGACGATAAAATTTCTGTTTTAAACGTGCAAACACATAGAAAAACGCTGTTTTGAATTATTCACACTGACAAATTCATGTTTCTTTCGTGCGAAACGGCGATTAATGAGAAATGACGATAAAATTGCTGTTTTAAACTTGCAAAAACATAGAAAAACGCTGTTTTGAACTACTCAAACTGACAAATTCATGTTTCTTCCGTGCGAAACGGCGATTTATGAGAAATGACGATAAAATTGCTGTTTTAAACTTGCAAAAACATAGAAAAACGCTGTTTTGAACTACTCAAACTGACAAATTCATGTTTCTTTCGTGTGAAACGGCGATTTATGAGAAATGACGATAAAATTGCTGTTTTAAACTTGCAAAAACATAGAAAAACGCTGTTTTCAACTACTCAAACTGACAAATTCATGTTTCTTCCGTGCGAAACGGCGATTTATGAGAAATGACGATAAAATTGCTGTTTTAAACTTGCAAAAACTTAGAAAAACGCTGTTTTCAACTATTCAAACTGATAAATTCATGTTTCTTACGTTGGAAACCGTGGATTTGTGTGAAATCACGATAAAATTGCTGTTTTAAACTTGCAAAAACATAGAAAAACGCTGTTTTGAACTATCAAACTGACAAATTCATGTTTCTTTCGTGTGAAACGGCGATTTATGAGAAATGACGATAAAATTGCTGTTTTAAACTTGCAAAAACATAGAAAAACGCTGTTTTGAACTATTCAAACTGACAAATTCATGTTTCTTTCGTGCGAAACGGCGATTTATGAGAAATGACGATAAAATTGCTGTTTTAAACTTGCAAAAACATAGAAAAACGCTGTTTTGAACTATTCAAACTGACAAATTCATGTTTCTTTCGTGCGAAACGGCGATTTATGAGAAATGACTATAAAATTGCTGTTTTAAACTTGCAAAAACATAGAAAAACGCTGTTTTCAACTATTCAAACTGATAAATTCATGTTTCTTACGTTCCAAACGGTGGATTTTTGTGAAATCACGATAAAATTGCTGTTTTAAACTTGCAAAAACATAGAAAAACGCTGTTTTGAACTATTCAAACTGACAAATTCATGTTTCTTTCGTGTGAAACGGCAATTTATGAGAAATGACGATAAAATTGCTGTTTTAAACTTGCAAAAACATAGAAAAACGCTGTTTTCAACTATTCAAACTGATAAATTCATGTTTCTTACGTTCCAAACGGTGGATTTTTGTGAAATGACGATAAATTTGCTGTTATAAACTTGCAAAAACATAGAAAAACGCTGTTTTGAACTATTCAAACTGACAAATTCATGTTTCTTTCGTGTGAAACGGCGATTTATGAGAAATGACGATAAAATTGCTGTTTTAAACTTGCAAAAACATAGAAAAACGCTGTTTTGAACTATTCAAACTGACAAATTCATGTTTCTTTCGTGTGAAACGGCGATTTATGAGAAATGACGATAAAATTGCTGTTTTAAACTTGCAAAAACATAGAAAAACGCTGTTTTGAACTACTCAAACTGACAAATTCATGTTTCTTTCGTGTGAAACGGCGATTTATGAGAAATGACGATAAAATTGCTGTTTTATACTTGCAAAAACATAGAAAAACGCTGTTTTGAACTACTCAAACTGACAAATTCATGTTTCTTTCGTGCGAAACGGCGATTTATGATAAATGACGATAAAATTGTTGTTTTAAACTTGCAAAAATATAGAAAAACGCTGTTTTGAACTATTCAAACTGACAAATTCATGTTTCTTTCGTGTGAAACGGCGATTTATGAGAAATGACGTTAAAATTGCTGTTTTAAACTTGCAAAAACATAGAAAAACGCTGTTTTGAATTATTCAAACTGACAAATTCATGTTTCTTTCGTGCGAAACGGCGATTTATTAGAAATGACGATAAAATTGCTGTTTTAAACTTGCAAAAACATAGAAAAACGCTGTTTTCAACTATTCAAACTGACAAATTCATGTTTCTTTCGTGCGAAACGGCGATTTATGAGAAATGACGATAAAATTGCTGTTTTAAACTTGCAAAAACATAGAAAAACGCTGTTTTCAACTATTCAAACTGATAAATTCATGTTTCTTACGTTCGAAACGGTGGATTTTTGTGAAATCACGATAAAATTGCTGTTATAAACTTGCAAAAACATAGAAAAACGCTGTTTTGAACTATTCAAACTGACAAATTCATGTTTCTTTCGTGTGAAACGGCGATTTATGAGAAATGACGATAAAATTGCTGTTTTAAACTTGCAAAAACATAAAAAAACGCTGTTTTGAACTATTCAAACGGACAAATTCATGTTTCTTTCGTGTAAAACGGCGATTTATGAGAAATGACGATAAAATTGCTGTTTTAAACTTGCAAAAACATAGAAAAACGCTATTTTGAACTATTCAAACTGACAAATTCATGTTTCTTTCGTGCGAAACGGCGATTTATGAGAAATGACGATAAAATTGCTGTTTTAAACTTGCAAAAACATAGGTTAAACGCTGTTTTGCCTATTCAAACTGACAAATTCATGTTTCTTTCGTGTGAAACGGCGATTTATGAAAAATGACGATAAAATTGCTATTTTAAGCTTGCAAAAACATAGAAAAACGCTGTTTTGAACTATTCAAACTGACAAATTATTGTTTCTTTCGTGCGAAACGGCGATTTATGAGAAATGACGATAAAATTGCTGTTTCAAACTTGCAAAAACATAGAAAAACGCTGTTTTGAACTATTCAAACTGACAAATTCATGATTCTTTCGTGCGAAACGGCGATTTATGAGAAATGACGATAAAATTGCTGTTTTAAACTTGCAAAAACATAGAAAAACGCTGTTTTCAACTATTCAAACTGATAAATTCATGTTTCTTACGTTCCAAACGGTGGATTTTAGTGAAATCACGATAAAATTGCTGTTTTAAACTTGCAAAAACATTGAAAAAAGCTGTTTTCAACTATTCAAACTGACAAAATCATGTTTCTTCCGTGCGAAACGGCGATTTATGAGAAATTACGATAAAATTGCTGTTTTAAACTTGCAAAAACATAGAAAAACGCTGTTTTGAACTATTCAAACTGAAAAATTCATGTTTCTTTCGTGCGAAACGGCGATTTATGAGAAATGACGATAAAATTGCTGTTTTAAACTTGCAAAAACATAGAAAAACGCTGTTTTCAACTATTCAAACTGATAAATTCATGTTTCTTACGTTCGAAACGGTAGATTTTTGTGAAATCACGATAAAATTGCTGTTTTAAACTTGCAAAAACATAGAAAAACGCTGTTTTGAACTATTCAAACTGATAAGTTCATGTTTCTTACGTTGGAAACGGTGCATTTTTGTAAAATCACGTTAAAATTGCTGTTTTAAACTTGCAAAAACATTGAAAAACGATGTTTTTAACTATTCAAACTGACAAATTCATGTTTCTTTCGTGCGAAACGGCGATTTATGATAAATGACGATAAAATTGCTGTTTTAAACTTGCAAAAACATAGAAAAACGCTGTTTTGAACAATTCAAACTGACAAATTCATGTTTCTTTCGTGTGAAATGGCGATTTATGAGAAATGACGATAAAATTGCTGTTTTAAACTTGCAAAAACATAGAAAAACGCTGTTTTGAACTATTCAAACTGACAAATTCATGTTTCTTTCGTGCGAAACGGCGATTTATGAGAAATGACGATAAAATTGCTGTTTTAAACTTGCAAAAACATAGAAAAACACTGTTTTCAACTATTCAAACTGATAAATTAATGTTTCTTACGTTCGAAACGGTGGATTTTTGTGAAATCACGATAAAATTGCTGTTTTAAACTTGCAAAAATATAGAAAAACGCTGTTTTCAACTATTCAAACTGATAAATTCATGTTTCTTACGTTGGAAACGGTGGATTTTTGTGAAATCACGATAAAATTGCTGTTTTAAACTTGCAAAAACATAGAAAACGCTGTTTTGAACTATCCAAACTGACAAATTCAGTTTTGTGGTTTGGGGTTCGAGGTTTGATGTTTGGGGTTGAGGTTTGGGGTTGAGGTTTGGGGTTTGAGGTTTGGGGTTCGCGGTTTGAGGTTTGGGTTTGGGGTTCGTTGTTTGAGGTTTGGGGTTCGCGGTTTGAGGTTTGGGGTTGGGGTTCGGTGTTTGAGGTTTGGGGTTTGGGGTTCGAGGTTTGAGGTTTGGGGTTCGAGGTTTGAGGTTTGGGGTTGAGGTTTGGGGTTTGAGGTTTGGGGTTGGGGGTTCGAGTTTTGGGCTTTGGGGTTGAGGTTTGGGGTTGAGGTTTAGGGTTGAGGTTTGGGGTTTAGGTTTGGGGTTGAGGTATTAAACTTGCAAAAACATTGAAAAACGCTGTTTTCAACTATTCAAACTGACAAATTCATGTTTATTCCGTGCGAAACGGCGATTTATGAGAAATTACGATAAAATTGCTGTTTTAAACTTGCAAAAACATAGAAAAACGCTGTTTTGAACTATTCAAACTGACATATTCATGTTTCTTTCGTGTGACACGGCGATTTATGAGAAATGACGATAAAATTGCTGTTTTAAACTTGCAAAAACATAGAAAAACGCTGTTTTGAACTATTCAAACTGACAAATTCATGTTTCTTTCGTGCAAAACGGCGATTTATGAGAAATGACGATATAATTGCTGTTTTAAACTTGCAAAAACATAGAAAACGCTGTTTTGAACTATTCAAACTGAGAAATTCATGTTTCTTTCGTGCGAAACGGCGATTTATGATAAATGACGATAAAATTGCTGTTTTAAACTTGCAAAAACATAGAAAAACGCTGTTTTGAACTATTCAAACAGACAAATTCATGTTTCTTTCGTGTGAAACGGCGATTTATGAGAAATGACGATAAAATTGCTGTTTTAAACTATCAAAAACATAGAAAAACGCTGTTTTGAACTATTCAAACTGACAAATTCATGTTTCTTTCGTGCGAAACGGCGATTTATGAGAAATGACGATAAAATTGCTGTTTTAAACTTGCAAAAACATAGAAAAACGCTGTTTTGACTATTCAAACTGACAAATTCATGTTTCTTTCGTGTGAAACGGCGATTTATGAGAAATGACGATAAAATTGCTGTTTTAAACTTGCAAAAACATAGAAAAACGCTGTTTTGAACTATTCAAACTGACAAATTCATGTTTCTTTCGTGCGAAACGGCGATTTATGAGAAATGGCGATAAAATTGCTGTTTTAAACTTGCAAAAACATAGAAAAACGCTGTTTTGAACTATTCAAACGGACAAATTCATGTTTCTTTTGTGTGAAACGGCGATTTATGATAAATGACGATAAAATTGCTGTTTTAAACTTGCAAAAACATAGAAAAACGCTGTTTTGAACTATTCAAACTGACAAATTCATGTTTCTTACGTGTGAAACGGCGATTTATGAGAAATGACGATAAAATTGCTGTTTTAAACTTGCAAAAACATAGAAAAACGCTGTTTTGAACTATTCAAACTGACAAATTCATGTTTCTTTCGTGCGAAACGGCGATTTATGAGAAATGACGATAAAATTGCTATTTTAAACTTGCAAAAACATAGAAAAACGCTGTTTTCGACTATTCAAACTGATAAATTCATGTTTCTTACGTTCCAAACGGTGGATTTTTGTGAAATCACGATAAAATTGCTGTTTTAAACTTGCAAAAACATTGAAAAACCCTGTTTTCAACTATTCAAACTGACAAATTCATGTTTCTTCCGTGCGAAACGGCGATATATGAGAAATTACGATAAAATTGCTGTTTTAAACTTGCAAAAACATAGAAAAACGCTGTTTTGAATTATTCAAACTGACAAATTCATGTTTCTTTCGTGTGAAACGGCGATTTATGAGAAATGACGATAAAATTGCTGTTTTAAACTTGCAAAAACATAGAAAAACGCTGTTTTGAACTACTCAAACTGACAAATTCATGTTTCTTTCGTGCGAAACGGCGATTTATGATAAATGACGATAAAGTTGCTGTTTTAAACTTGCAAAAACATAGAAAAACGCTGTTTTGAACTATTCAAACTGACAAATTCATGTTTCTTTCGTGCAAAACGGCGATTTATGAGAAATGACGAAAAAATTGCTGTTTTAAACTTGCAAAAACATAGAAAAACACTGTTTTCAACTATTCAAACTGATAAATTAATGTTTCTTACGTTCGAAACGGTGGATTTTTGTTAAATCACGATAAAATTGCTGTTTTAAACTTGCAAAAATATAGAAAAACGCTGTTTTCAACTATTCAAACTGATAAATTCATGTTTCTTACGTTGGAAACGGTGGATTTTTGTGAAATCACGATAAAATTGCTGTTTTAAACTTGCAAAAACATAGAAAACGCTGTTTTGAACTATCCAAACTGACAAATTCAGTTTTGTGGTTTGGGGTTCGAGGTTTGATGTTTGGGGTTGAGGTTTGGGGTTTGAGGTTTGGGGTTCGCGGTTTGAGGTTTGGGTTTGGGGTTCGGTGTTTGAGGTTTGGGGTTCGCGGTTTGAGGTTTGGGGTTGGGGTTCGGTGTTTGAGGTTTGGGGTTTGGGGTTCGAGGTTTGAGGTTTGGGTTTCGAGGTTTGAGGTTTGGGGTTGAGGTTTGGGGTTTGAGGTTTGGGGTTGGGGGTTCGAGTTTTGGGCTTTGGGGTTGAGGTTTGGGGTTGAGGTTTAGGGTTGAGGTTTGGGGTTGAGGTTTGGGGTTGAGGTTTGGGGTTGAGGTTTGGGGTTGAGGTTTGAGGTTGAGGTTTGGGGTTGAGATTTGGGGTTGAGGTTTGGGGTTGAGGTTTGGGGTTGAGGTTTGGGGTTTGAGGTTAGGGATTTGGGGTTCGAAGTTTGAGGTTGGGGTTTGAGGTTTGGGGTTGGGGGTTTGAGTTTTGGGGTTTGGGGTTGAGGTATTAAACTTGCAAAAACATTGAAAAACGCTGTTTTCAACTATTCAAACTGACAAATTCATGTTTATTCCGTGCGAAACGGCGATTTATGAGAAATTACGATAAAATTGCTGTTTTAAACTTGCAAAAACATAGAAAAACGCTGTTTAGAACTATTCAAACTGACAAATTCATGTTTCTTTCGTGTGAAACGGCGATTTATGAGAAATGACGATAAAATTGCTGTTTTAAACTTGCAAAAACATAGAAAAACGCTGTTTTGAACTATTCAAACGGACAAATTCATGTTTCTTTCGTGTGAAAAGGCGATTTATGAGAAATGACGATAAAATTGCTGTTTTAAACTATCAAAAACATAGAAAAACGCTGTTTTGAACTATTCAAACTGACTAATTCATGTTTCTTTCGTGCGAAACGGCGATTTATGAGAAATGACGATAAAATTGCTGTTTTAAACTTGCAAAAACATAGAAAAACGCTGTTTTGACTATTCAAACTGACAAATTCATGTTTCTTTCGTGTGAAACGGCGATTTATGAGAAATGACGACAAAATTGCTGTTTTAAACTTGCAAAAACATAGAAAAACGCTGTTTTGAACTATTCAAACTGACAAATTCATGTTTCTTTCGTGCGAAACGGCGATTTATGAGAAATGACGATAAAATTGCTGTTTTAAACTTGCAAAAACATAGAAAAACGCTGTTTTGAACTATTCAAACGGACAAATTTATGTTTCTTTCGTGTGAAACGGCGATTTATGAGAAATGACGATAAAATTGCTGTTTTAAACTTGCAAAAACATAGAAAAACGCTGTTTTGAACTATTCAAACTGACAAATTCATGTTTCTTACGTGTGAAACGGCGATTTATGAGAAATGACGATAAAATTGCTGTTTTAAACTTGCAAAAACATAGAAAAACGCTGTTTTGAACTATTCAAACTGACAAATTCATGTTTCTTTCGTGCGAAACGGCGATTTATGAGAAATGACGATAAAATTGCTGTTTTAAACTTGCAAAAACATAGAAAAACGCTGTTTTGAACTATTCAAACGGACAAATTCATGTTTCTTTCGTGTGAAACGGCGATTTATGAGAAATGACGTTAAAATTGCTGTTTTAAACTATCAAAAACATAGAAAAACGCTGTTTTGAACTATTCAAACTGACAAATTCATGTTTCTTTCGTGCGAAACGGCGATTTATGAGAAATGACGATAAAATTGCTGTTTTAAACTTGCAAAAACATAGAAAAACGCTGTTTTGAACTATTCAAACGGACAAATTCATGTTTCTTCCGTGCGAAACGGCGATTTATGAGAAATGACGATAAAATTGCTGTTTTAAACTTGCAAAAACATAGAAAAACGCTGTTTTGAACTATTCAAACGGACAAATTCATGTTTCTTTCGTGTGAAACGGCGATTTATGAGAAATGACGATAAAATTGCTGTTTTAAACTTGCAAAAACATAGAAAAACGCTGTTTTGAACTATTTAAACTGACAAATTCATGTTTCTTACGTGTGAAACGGCGATTTATGAGAAATGACGATAAAATTGCTGTTTTAAACTTGCAAAAGCATAGAAAAACGCTGTTTTGAACTATTCAAACTGACAAATTCATTTTTATTTCGTGCGAAACGGCGATTTATGAGAAATGACGATAAAATTGCTGTTTTAAACTTGCAAAAACATAGAAAAACGCTGTTTTCAACTATTCAAACTGATAAATTCATGTTTCTTACGTTCCAAACGGTGGATTTTTGTGAAATCACGATAAAATTGCTGTTTTAAACTTGCAAAAACATTGAAAAACGCTGTTTTCAACTATTCAAACTGACAAATTCATGTTTCTTCCGTGCGAAACGGCGATTTATGAGAAATTACGATAAAATTGCTGTTTTAAACTTGCAAAAACATAGAAAAACGCTGTTTTGAACTATTCAAACTGACAAATTCATGTTTCTTTCGTGCGAAACGGCGATTTATGAGAAATGACGATAAAATTGCTGTTTTAAACTTGCAAAAACATAGAAAAACGCTGTTTTGAACTATTTAAACGGACAAATTCATGTTTCTTTCGTGTGAAACGGCGATTTATGAGAAATGACGATAAAATTGCTGTTTTAAACTTGCAAAAACATAGAAAAACGCTGTTTTGAACTATTCAAACTGACAAATTCATGTTTCTTACGTGTGAAACGGCGATTTATGAGAAATGACGATAAAATTGCTGTTTTAAACTTGCAAAAACATAGAAAAACGCTGTTTTGAACTATTCAAACTGACAAATTCATGTTTCTTTCGTGCGAAACGGCGATTTATGAGAAATGACGATAAAATTGCTGTTTTAAACTTGCAAAAACATAGAAAAACGCTGTTTTGAACTATTCAAACGGACAAGTTCATGTTTCTTTCGTGTGAAACGGCGATTTATGAGAAATGACGATAAAATTGCTGTTTTAAACTATCAAAAACATAGAAAAACGCTGTTTTGAACTATTCAAACTGACAAATTCATGTTTCTTTCGTGCGAAACGGCGATTTATGAGAAATGACGATAAAATTGCTGTTTTAAACTTGCAAAAACATAGAAAAACGCTGTTTTGACTATTCAAACTGACAAATTCATGTTTCTTTCTTGTGAAACGGCGATTTATGAGAAATGACGATAAAATTGCTGATTTAAACTTGCAAAAACATAGAAAAACGCTGTTTTGAACTATTCAAACTGATAAATTCATGTTTCTTACGTTCGAAACGGTGGATTTTTGTGAAATCACGATAAAATTGCTGTTTTAAACTTGCAAAAACATAGAAAAACGCTGTTTTGAACTACTCAAACTGACAAATTCATGTTTCTTCCGTGCGAAACGGCGATTTATGAGAAATTACTATAAAATTGCTGTTATAAACTTGCAAAAACATAGAAAAACGCTGTTTTGAACTATTCAAACTGACAAATTCATGTTTCTTACGTGTAAAACGGCGATTTATGAGAAATGACGATAAAATTGCTGTTTTAAACTTGCAAAAACATAGAAAAACGCTGTTTTGAACTATTCAAACTGACAAATTCATGTTTCTTTCGTGCGAAACGGCGATTTATGAGAAATGACTATAAAACTGCTGTTTTAAACTTGCAAAAACATAGAAAAACGCTGTTTTCAACTATTCAAACTGATAAATTCATGTTTCTTGCGTTCCAAACGGTGGATTTTTGTGAAATCACGATAAAATTGCTGTTTTAAACTTGCAAAAACATAGAAAAACGCTGTTTTGAACTATTCAAACTGACAAATTCATGTTTCTTTCGTGTGAAACGGCGATTTATGAGAAATGACGATAAAATTGCTGTTTTAAACTTGCAAAAACATAGAAAAACGCTGTTTTCAACTATTCAAACTGATAAATTCATGTTTCTTACGTTCCAAACGGTGGATTTTTGTGAAATGACGATAAAATTGCTGTTATAAACTTGCAAAAACATAGAAAAACGCTGTTTTGAACTATTCAAACTGACAAATTCATGTTTCTTTCGTGTGAAACGGCGATTTATGAGAAATGACGATAAAATTGCTGTTTTAAACTTGCAAAAACATAGAAAAACGCTGTTTTGAACTATTCAAACTGACAAATTCATGTTTCTTTCGTGTGAAACGGCGATTTATGAGAAATGACGATAAAATTGCTGTTTTAAACTTGCAAAAACATAGAAAAACGCTGTTTTGAACTACTCAAACTGACAAATTCATGTTTCTTTCGTGCGAAACGGCGATTTATTAGAAATGACGATAAAATTGCTGTTTTAAACTTGCAAAAACATAGAAAAACGCTGTTTTGAACTATTCAAACGGACAAATTCATGTTTCTTTCGTGTGAAACGGCGATTTATGAGAAATGACGATAAAATTGCTGTTTTAAACTATCAAAAACATAGAAAAACGCTGTTTTGAACTATTCAAACTGACAAATTCATGTTTCTTTCGTGCGAAACGGCGATTTATGAGAAATGACGATAAAATTGTTGTTTTAAACTTGCAAAAACATAGAAAAACGCTGTTTTGACTATTCAAACTGACAAATTCATGTTTCTTTCGTGCGAAACGGCGATTTATGATAAATGACGATAAAATTGCTGTTTTAAACTTGCAAAAACATAGAAAAACGCTGTTTTGACTATTCAAACTGCCAAATTCATGTTTCTTTCTTGTGAAACGGCGATTTATGAGAAATGACGATAAAATTGCTGATTTAAACTTGCAAAAACATAGAAAAACGCTGTTTTGAACTATTCAAACTGATAAATTCATGTTTCTTACGTTCGAAACGGTGGATTTTTGTGAAATCACGATAAAATTGCTGTTTTAAACTTGCAAAAACATAGAAAAACGCTGTTTTGAACTACTCAAACTGACAAATTCATGTTTCTTCCGTGCGAAACGGCGATTTATGAGAAATTACTATAAAATTGCTGTTATAAACTTGCAAAAACATAGAAAAACGCTGTTTTGAACTATTCAAACTGACAAATTCATGTTTCTTACGTGTAAAACGGCGATTTATGAGAAATGACGATAAAATTGCTGTTTTAAACTTGCAAAAACATAGAAAAACGCTGTTTTGAACTATTCAAACTGACAAATTCATGTTTCTTTCGTGCGAAACGGCGATTTATGAGAAATGACTATAAAATTGCTGTTTTAAACTTGCAAAAACATAGAAAAACGCTGTTTTCAACTATTCAAACTGATAAATTCATGTTTCTTACGTTCCAAACGGTGGATTTTTGTGAAATCACGATAAAATTGCTGTTTTAAACTTGCAAAAACATAGAAAACCGCTGTTTTGAACTATTCAAACTGACAAATACATGTTTCTTTCGTGTGAAACGGCGATTTATGAGAAATGACGATAAAATTGCTGTTTTAAACTTGCAAAAACATAGAAAAACGCTGTTTTCAACTATTCAAACTGATAAATTCATGTTTCTTACGTTCCAAACGGTGGATTTTTGTGAAATGACGATAAAATTGCTGTTATAAACTTGCAAAAACATAGAAAAACGCTGTTTTGAACTATTCAAACTGACAAATTCATGTTTCTTTCGTGTGAAACGGCGATTTATGAGAAATGACGATAAAATTGCTGTTTTAAACTTGCAAAAACATAGAAAAACGCTGTTTTCAACTATTCAAACTGATAAATTCATGTTTCTTACGTTCCAAACGGTGGATTTTTGTGAAATGACGATAAAATTGCTGTTATAAACTTGCAAAAACATAGAAAAACGCTGTTTTGAACTATTCAAACTGACAAATTCATGTTTCTTTCGTGTGAAACGGCGATTTATGAGAAATGACGATAAAATTGCTGTTTTAAACTTGCAAAAACATAGAAAAACGCTGTTTTGACTATTCAAACTGCCAAATTCATGTTTCTTTCTTGTGAAACGGCGATTTATGAGAAATGACGATAAAATTGCTGATTTAAACTTGCAAAAACATAGAAAAACGCTGTTTTGAACTATTCAAACTGATAAATTCATGTTTCTTACGTTCGAAACGGTGGATTTTTGTGAAATCACGATAAAATTGCTGTTTTAAACTTGCAAAAACATAGAAAAACGCTGTTTTGAACTACTCAAACTGACAAATTCATGTTTCTTCCGTGCGAAACGGCGATTTATGAGAAATTACTATAAAATTGCTGTTATAAACTTGCAAAAACATAGAAAAACGCTGTTTTGAACTATTCAAACTGACAAATTCATGTTTCTTACGTGTAAAACGGCGATTTATGAGAAATGACGATAAAATTGCTGTTTTAAACTTGCAAAAACATAGAAAAACGCTGTTTTGAACTATTCAAACTGACAAATTCATGTTTCTTTCGTGCGAAACGGCGATTTATGAGAAATGACTATAAAATTGCTGTTTTAAACTTGCAAAAACATAGAAAAACGCTGTTTTCAACTATTCAAACTGATAAATTCATGTTTCTTACGTTCCAAACGGTGGATTTTTGTGAAATCACGATAAAATTGCTGTTTTAAACTTGCAAAAACATAGAAAACCGCTGTTTTGAACTATTCAAACTGACAAATACATGTTTCTTTCGTGTGAAACGGCGATTTATGAGAAATGACGATAAAATTGCTGTTTTAAACTTGCAAAAACATAGAAAAACGCTGTTTTCAACTATTCAAACTGATAAATTCATGTTTCTTACGTTCCAAACGGTGGATTTTTGTGAAATGACGATAAAATTGCTGTTATAAACTTGCAAAAACATAGAAAAACGCTGTTTTGAACTATTCAAACTGACAAATTCATGTTTCTTTCGTGTGAAACGGCGATTTATGAGAAATGACGATAAATTTGCTGTTTTAAACTTGCAAAAACATAGAAAAACGCTGTTTTGAACTATTCAAACTGACAAATTCATGTTTCTTTCGTGTGAAACGGCGATTTACGAGAAATGACGATAAAATTGCTGTTTTAAACTTGCAAAAACATAGAAAAACGCTGTTTTGAACTACTCAAACTGACAAATTCCTGTTTCTTTCGTGCGAAACGGCGATTTATGATAAATGACGATAAAATTGCTGTTTTAAACTTGCAAAAACATAGAAAAACGCTGTTTTAAACTACTGAAACCGACAAATTCATGTTTCTTCCGTGCGAAACGGCGATTTATGAGAAATTACTATAAAATTGCTGTTATAAAAACGCTGTTTTGAACTATTCAAACTGACAAATTCATGTTTCTTTCGTGTGAAACGGCGATTTATGAGAAATGACGATAAAAATGCTGTTTTAAACTTGCAAAAACATAGAAAAACGCTGTTTTGAACTACTCAAACTAACAAATTCATGTTTCTTTCGTGCGAAACGGCGATTTATGAGAAATTACTATAAAATTACTGTTATAAACTTGCAAAAACATAGAAAAACGCTGTTTTGAACTATTCAAACTGACAAATTCATGTTTCTTACGTGTAAAACGGCGATTTATGAGAAATGACGATAAAATTGCTGTTTTAAACTTGCAAAAACATAGAAAAACGCTGTTTTGAACTATTCAAACTGACAAATTCATGTTTCTTTCGTGCGAAACGGCGATTTATGAGAAATGACTATAAAATTGCTGTTTTAAACTTGCAAAAACATAGAAAAACGCTGTTTTGAACTATTCAAACTGACAAATTCATGTTTCTTACGTGTAAAACGGCGATTTATGAGAAATGACGATAAAATTGCTGTTTTAAACTTGCAAAAACATAGAAAAACGCTGTTTTGAACTATTCAAACTGACAAATTCATGTTTCTTTCGTGCGAAACGGCGATTTATGAGAAATGACTATAAAATTGCTGTTTTAAACTTGCAAAAACATAGAAAAACGCTGTTTTCAACTATTCAAACTGATAAATTCATGTTTCTTACGTTCCAAACGGTGGATTTTTGTGAAATCACGATAAAATTGCTGTTTTAAACTTGCAAAAACATAGAAAAACGCTGTTTTGAACTATTCAAACTGACAAATTCATGTTTCTTTCGTGTGAAACGGCGATTTATGAGAAATGACGATAAAATTGCTGTTTTAAACTTGCAAAAACATAGAAAAACGCTGTTTTCAAATATTCAAACTGATAAATTCATGTTTCTTACGTTCCAAACGGTGGATTTTTGTGAAATGACGATAAAATTGCTGTTATAAACTTGCAAAAACATAGAAAAACGCTGTTTTGAACTATTCAAACTGACAAATTTATGTTTCTTTCGTGTGAAACGGCGATTTATGAGAAATGACGATAAAATTGCTGTTTTAAACTTGCAAAAACATAGAAAAACGCTGTTTTGAACTATTCAAACTGACAAATTCATGTTTCTTTCGTGTGAAACGGCGATTTATGAGAAATGACGATAAAATTGCTGTTTTAAACTTGCAAAAACATAGAAAAACGCTGTTTTGAACTACTCAAACTGACAAATTCATGTTTCTTTCGTGCGAAACGGCGATTTATGAGAAATGACGATAAAATTGCTGTTTTAAACTTGCAAAAACATAGAAAAACGCTGTTTTGAACTATTCAAACTGACAAATTCATGTTTCTTACGTGTAAAACGGCGATTTATGAGAAATGACGATAAAATTGCTGTTTTAAACTTGCAAAAACATAGAAAAACGCTGTTTTGAACTATTCAAACTGACAAATTCATGTTTCTTTCGTGCGAAACGGCGATTTATGAGAAATGACTATAAAATTGCTGTTTTAAACTTGCAAAAACATAGAAAAACGCTGTTTTCAACTATTCAAACTGATAAATTCATGTTTCTTACGTTCCAAACGGTGGATTTTTGTGAAATCACGATAAAATTGCTGTTTTAAACTTGCAAAAACATAGAAAAACGCTGTTTTGAACTATTCAAACTGACAAATTCATGTTTCTTTCGTGTGAAACGGCGATTTATGAGAAATGACGATAAAATTGCTGTTTTAAACTTGCAAAAACATAGAAAAACGCTGTTTTCAAATATTCAAACTGATAAATTCATGTTTCTTACGTTCCAAACGGTGGATTTTTGTGAAATGACGATAAAATTGCTGTTATAAACTTGCAAAAACATAGAAAAACGCTGTTTTGAACTATTCAAACTGACAAATTCATGTTTCTTTCGTGTGAAACGGCGATTTATGAGAAATGACGATAAAATTGCTGTTTTAAACTTGCAAAAACATAGAAAAACGCTGTTTTGAACTATTCAAACTGACAAATTCATGTTTCTTTCGTGTGAAACGGCGATTTATGAGAAATGACGATAAAATTGCTGTTTTAAACTTGCAAAAACATAGAAAAACGCTGTTTTGAACTACTCAAACTGACAAATTCATGTTTCTTTCGTGCGAAACGGCGATTTATGAGAAATGACGATAAAATTGCTGTTTTAAACTTGCAAAAACATAGAAAAACGCTGTTTTGAACTATTCAAACGGACAAATTCATGTTTCTTTCGTGTGAAACGGCGATTTATGAGAAATGACGATAAAATTGCTGTTTTAAACTATCAAAAACATAGAAAAACGCTGTTTTGAACTATTCAAACTGACAAATTCATGTTTCTTTCGTGCGAAACGGCGATTTATGAGAAATGACGATAAAATTGTTGTTTTAAACTTGCAAAAACATAGAAAAACGCTGTTTTGACTATTCAAACTGACAAATTCATGTTTCTTTCGTGCGAAACGGCGATTTATGATAAATGACGATTATATTGCTGTTTTAAACTTGCAAAAACATAGAAAAACGCTGTTTTGACTATTCAAACTGACAAATTCATGTTTCTTTCTTGTGAAACGGCGATTTATGAGAAATGACGATAAAATTGCTGATTTAAACTTGCAAAAACATAGAAAAACGCTGTTTTGAACTATTCAAACTGATAAATTCATGTTTCTTACGTTCGAAACGGTGGATTTTTGTGAAATCACGATAAAATTGCTGTTTTAAACTTGCAAAAACATAGAAAAACGCTGTTTTGAACTACTCAAACTGACAAATTCATGTTTCTTCCGTGCGAAACGGCGATTTATGAGAAATTACTATAAAATTGCTGTTATAAACTTGCAAAAACATAGAAAAACGCTGTTTTGAACTATTCAAACTGACAAATTCATGTTTCTTACGTGTAAAACGGCGATTTATGAGAATTGACGATAAAATTGCTGTTTTAAACTTGCAAAAACATAGAAAAACGCTGTTTTGAACTATTCAAACTGACAAATTCATGTTTCTTTCGTGCGAAACGGCGATTTATGAGAAATGACTATAAAATTGCTGTTTTAAACTTGCAAAAACATAGAAAAACGCTGTTTTCAACTATTCAAACTGATAAATTCATGTTTCTTACGTTCCAAACGGTGGATTTTTGTGAAATCACGATAAAATTGCTGTTTTAAACTTGCAAAAACATAGAAAACCGCTGTTTTGAACTATTCAAACTGACAAATACATGTTTCTTTCGTGTGAAACGGCGATTTATGAGAAATGACGATAAAATTGCTGTTTTAAACTTGCAAAAACATAGAAAAACGCTGTTTTCAACTATTCAAACTGATAAATTCATGTTTCTTACGTTCCAAACGGTGGATTTTTGTGAAATGACGATAAAATTGCTGTTATAAACTTGCAAAAACATAGAAAAACGCTGTTTTGAACTATTCAAACTGACAAATTAATGTTTCTTTCGTGTGAAACGGCGATTTATGAGAAATGACGATAAATTTGCTGTTTTAAACTTGCAAAAACATAGAAAATCGCTGTTTTGAACTATTCAAACTGACAAATTCATGTTTCTTTCGTGTGAAACGGCGATTTATGAGAAATGACGATAAAATTGCTGTTTTAAACTTGCAAAAACATAGAAAAACGCTGTTTTGAACTACTCAAACTGACAAATTCCTGTTTCTTTCGTGCGAAACGGCGATTTATGATAAATGACGATAAAATTGCTGTTTTAAACTTGCAAAAACATAGAAAAACGCTGTTTTAAACTACTGAAACTGACAAATTCATGTTTCTTCCGTGCGAAACGGCGATTTATGAGAAATTACTATAAAATTGCTGTTATAAAAACGCTGTTTTGAACTATTCAAACTGACAAATTCATGTTTCTTTCGTGTGAAACGGCGATTTATGAGAAATGACGATAAAAATGCTGTTTTAAACTTGCAAAAACATAGAAAAACGCTGTTTTGAACTACTCAAACTAACAAATTCATGTTTCTTTCGTGCGAAACGGCGATTTATGAGAAATTACTATAAAATTACTGTTATAAACTTGCAAAAACATAGAAAAACGCTGTTTTGAACTATTCAAACTGACAAATTCATGTTTCTTTCGTGCGAAACGGCGATTTATGAGAAATGACGATAAAATTGCTGTTTTAAACTTGCAAAAACATAGAAAAACGCTGTTTTCAACTATTCAAACTGATAAATTCATGTTTCTTACGTTCCAAAAGGTGGATTTTTGTGAAATCACGATAAAATTGCTGTTTTAAACTTGCAAAAACATTGAAAAACGCTGTTTTCAACTATTCAAACTGACAAATTCATGTTTCTTTCGTGCGAAACGGCGATTTATTAGAAATTACGATAAAATTGCTGTTTTAAACTTGCAAAAACATAGAAAAACGCTGTTTTGAACTATTCAAACTGACAAATTCATGTTTCTTTCGTGTGAAACGGTGATTTATGAGAAATGACGATAAAATTGCTGTTTTAAACTTGCAGAAACATAGAAAAACGCTGTTTTGAACTATTCAAACTGATAAATTAATGTTTCTTACGTTGGAAACGGTGGATTTTTGTGAAATCACGATAAAATTGCTGTTTTAAACTTGCAAAAACATTGAAAAACGCTGTTTTCAACTATTCAAACTGACAAATTCATGTTTCTTCCGTGCGAAACGGCGATTTATGAGAAATTACGATAAATTTGCTGTTTTAAACTTGCAAAAACATAGAAAAACGCTGTTTTGAACTATTCAAACTGACAAATTCATGTTTCTTTCGTGTGAAACGGCGATTTATGAGAAATAACGATAAAATTGCTGTTTTAAACTTGCAAAAACATAGAAAACGCTGTTTTGACTATTCAAACTGACAAATTCATGTTTCTTTCGTGCGAAACGGCGATTTATGAGAAATGACGATAAAATTGCTGTTTTAAACTTGCAAAAACATAGAAAAACGCTGTTTTGACTATTCAAACTGACAAATTCATGTTTCTTTCTTGTGAAACGGCGATTTATGAGAAATGACGATAAAATTGCTGATTTAAACTTGCAAAAACATAGAAAAACGCTGTTTTGAACTATTCAAACTGATAAATTCATGTTTCTTACGTTCGAAACGGTGGATTTTTGTGAAATCACGATAAAATTGCTGTTTTAAACTTGCAAAAACATAGAAAAACGCTGTTTTGAACTACTCAAACTGACAAATTCATGTTTCTTCCGTGCGAAACGGCGATTTATGAGAAATTACTATAAAATTGCTGTTATAAACTTGCAAAAACATAGAAAAACGCTGTTTTGAACTATTCAAACTGACAAATTCATGTTTCTTTCGTGCGAAACGGCGATTTATGAGAAATGACGATAAAATTGCTGTTTTAAACTTGCAAAAACATAGAAAAACGCTGTTTTCAACTATTCAAACTGATAAATTCATGTTTCTTACGTTCCAAAAGGTGGATTTTTGTGAAATCACGATAAAATTGCTGTTTTAAACTTGCAAAAACATTGAAAAACGCTGTTTTCAACTATTCAAACTGACAAATTCATGTTTCTTTCGTGCGAAACGGCGATTTATTAGAAATTACGATAAAATTGCTGTTTTAAACTTGCAAAAACATAGAAAAACGCTGTTTTGAACTATTCAAACTGACAAATTCATGTTTCTTTCGTGTGAAACGGTGATTTATGAGAAATGACGATAAAATTGCTGTTTTAAACTTGCAGAAACATAGAAAAACGCTGTTTTGAACTATTCAAACTGATAAATTAATGTTTCTTACGTTGGAAACGGTGGATTTTTGTGAAATCACGATAAAATTGCTGTTTTAAACTTGCAAAAACATTGAAAAACGCTGTTTTCAACTATTCAAACTGACAAATTCATGTTTCTTCCGTGCGAAACGGCGATTTATGAGAAATTACGATAAATTTGCTGTTTTAAACTTGCAAAAACATAGAAAAACGCTGTTTTGAACTATTCAAACTGACAAATTCATGTTTCTTTCGTGTGAAACGGCGATTTATGAGAAATAACGATAAAATTGCTGTTTTAAACTTGCAAAAACATAGAAAACGCTGTTTTGACTATTCAAACTGACAAATTCATGTTTCTTTCGTGCGAAACGGCGATTTATGAGAAATGACGATAAAATTGCTGTTTTAAACTTGCAAAAACATAGAAAAACGCTGTTTTGACTATTCAAACTGACAAATTCATGTTTCTTTCTTGTGAAACGGCGATTTATGAGAAATGACGATAAAATTGCTGATTTAAACTTGCAAAAACATAGAAAAACGCTGTTTTGAACTATTCAAACTGATAAATTCATGTTTCTTACGTTCGAAACGGTGGATTTTTGTGAAATCACGATAAAATTGCTGTTTTAAACTTGCAAAAACATAGAAAAACGCTGTTTTGAACTACTCAAACTGACAAATTCATGTTTCTTCCGTGCGAAACGGCGATTTATGAGAAATTACTATAAAATTGCTGTTATAAACTTGCAAAAACATAGAAAAACGCTGTTTTGAACTATTCAAACTGACAAATTCATGTTTCTTACGTGTAAAACGGCGATTTATGAGAAATGACGATAAAATTGCTGTTTTAAACTTGCAAAAACATAGAAAAACGCTGTTTTGAACTATTCAAACTGACAAATTCATGTTTCTTTCGTGCGAAAAGGCGATTTATGAGAAATGACTATAAAATTGCTGTTTTAAACTTGCAAAAACATAGAAAAACGCTGTTTTCAACTATTCAAACTGATAAATTAATGTTTCTTACGTTCCAAACGGTGGATTTTTGTGAAATCACGATAAAATTGCTGTTTTAAACTTGCAAAAACATAGAAAAACGCTGTTTTGAACTATTCAAACTGACAAATACATGTTTCTTTCGTGTGAAACGGCGATTTATGAGAAATGACGATAAAATTGCTGTTTTAAACTTGCAAAAACATAGAAAAACGCTGTTTTCAACTATTCAAACTGATAAATTCATGTTTCTTACGTTCCAAACGGTGGATTTTTGTGAAATGACGATAAAATTGCTGTTATAAACTTGCAAAAACATAGAAAAACGCTGTTTTGAACTATTCAAACTGACAAATTCATGTTTCTTTCGTGTGAAACGGCGATTTATGAGAAATGACGATAAATTTGCTGTTTTAAACTTGCAAAAACATAGAAAAACGCTGTTTTGAACTATTCAAACTGACAAATTCATGTTTCTTTCGTGTGAAACGGCGATTTATGAGAAATGACGATAAAATTGCTGTTTTAAACTTGCAAAAACATAGAAAAACGCTGTTTTGAACTACTCAAACTGACAAATTCATGTTTCTTTCGTGCGAAACGGCGATTTATGATAAATGACGATAAAATTGCTGTTTTAAACTTGCAAAAACATAGAAAAACGCTGTTTTAAACTACTGAAACTGACAAATTCATGTTTCTTCCGTGCGAAACGGCGATTTATGAGAAATTACTATAAAATTGCTGTTATAAAAACGCTGTTTTGAACTATTCAAACTGACAAATTCATGTTTCTTTCGTGTGAAACGGCGATTTATGAGAAATGACGATAAAAATGCTGTTTTAAACTTGCAAAAACATAGAAAAACGCTGTTTTGAACTACTCAAACTAACAAATTCATGTTTCTTCCGTGCGAAACGGCGATTTATGAGAAATTACTATAAAATTACTGTTATAAACTTGCAAAAACATAGAAAAACGCTGTTTTGAACTATTTAAACTGACAAATTCATGTTTCTTTCGTGCGAAACGGCGATTTATGAGAAATGACGATAAAATTGCTGTTTTAAACTTGCAAAAACATAGAAAAACGCTGTTTTCAACTATTCAAACTGATAAATTCATGTTTCTTACGTTCCAAAAGGTGGATTTTTGTGAAATCACGATAAAATTGCTGTTTTAAACTTGCAAAAACATTGAAAAACGCTGTTTTCAACTATACAAACTGACAAATTCATGTTTCTTCCGTGCGAAACGGCGATTTATTAGAAATTACGATAATATTGCTGTTTTAAACTTGCAAAAACATAGAAAAACGCTGTTTTGAACTATTCAAACTGACAAATTCATGTTTCTTTCGTGTGAAACGGTGATTTATGAGAAATGACGATAAAATTGCTGTTTTAAACTTGCAGAAACATAGAAAAACGCTGTTTTGAACTATTCAAACTGATAAATTCATGTTTCTTACGTGTGAAACGGCGATTTATGAGAAATGACGATAAAATTGCTGTTTTAAACTTGCAAAAACATAGAAAAACGCCGTTTTGAACTATTCAAACTGACAAATTCATGTTTCTTTCGTGAGAAACGGCGATTTATGAGAAATGACGATAAAATTGCTGTTTTAAACTTGCAAAAACATAGAAAAACCCTGTTTTCAACTATTCAAACTGAAAAATTCATGTTTCTTACGTTCCAAACGGTGGATTTTTGTGAAATCACGATTAAATTGCTGTTTTAAACTTGCAAAAACATTGAAAAACGCTGTTTTCAAAAATTCAAATTGACAAATTCATGTTTCTTTCGTGGGAAACGGCGATTTATGAGAAATGACGATAAAATTGCTGTTTTAAACTTGCAAAAACATAGAAAAACGCTGTTTTGAACTATTCAAACTGATAAATTCATGTTTCTTACGTTGGAAACGGTGGATTTTTGTGAAATCACGATAAAATTGCTGTTTTAAACTTGCAAAAACATTGAAAAACGCTGTTTTCAACTATTCAAACTGACAAATTCATGTTTCTTCCGTGCGAAACGGCGATTTATGAGAAATTACGATAAAATTGCTGTTTTAAACTTGCAAAAACATAGAAAAAACGCTGTTTTGAACTATTCAAACTGACAAATTCATGTTTCTTTCGTGTGAAACGGCGATTTATGAGAAATGACGATAAAATTGCTGTTTTAAACTTGCAAAAACATAGAAAAACGCTGTTTTGAACAATTCAAACTGACAAATTCATGTTTCTTACGTGTGAAACGGCGATTTATGAGAAATGACGATAAAATTGCTGTTTTAAACTTGCAAAAACATAGAAAAACGCTGTTTTGAACTATTCAAACTGACAAATTCATGTTTCTTTCGTGCGAAACAGCGATTTATGAGAAATGACGATAAAATTGCTGTTTTAAACTTGCAAAAACATAGAAAAACGCTGTTTTCCACTATTCAAACTGATAAATTCATGTTTCTTACGTTCGAAACGGTGGATTTTTGTGAAATCACGATAAAATTGCTGTTTTAAACTTGCAAAAACATAGAAAAACGCTGTTTTGAACTATTCAAACTGATAAATTCATGTTTCTTACGTTGGAAACGGTGGATTTTTGTGAAATCACGATAAAATTGCTGTTTTAAACTTGCAAAAACATTGAAAAACGCTGTTTTCAACTATTCAAACTGACAAATTCATGTTTCTTCCGTGCGAAACGGCGATTTATGAGAAATTACGATAAAATTGCTGTTTTAAACTTGCAAAAACATAGAAAAACGCTGTTTTGAAATACTCAAACTGACAAATTCATGTTTCTTCCGTGCGAAACGGCGATTTATGAGAAATTACTATAAAATTGCTGTTATAAACTTGCAAAAACATAGAAAAACGCTGTTTTGAACTATTAAAACTGACAAATTCATGTTTCTTACGTTCGAAACGGTGGATTTTTGTGAAATCACGATAAAATTGCTGTTTTAAACTTGCAAAAACATAGAAAAAACGCTGTTTTCAACTATTCAAACTGATAAATTCATGTTTCTTACGTTGGAAACGGCGATTTATGAGAAATTACGATGAAATTGCTGTTTTAAACTTGCAAAAACATAGAAAAACGCTGTTTTGAACTACTCAAACTGACAAATTCATGTTTCTTTTGTGCGAAACGGCGATTTATGAGAAATTACTATAAAATTGCTGTTATAAACTTGCAAAAACATAGAAAAACGCTGTTTTGAACTATTAAAACTGACAAATTCATGTTTCTTACGTGTGAAACGGCGATTTATGAGAAATGACGAAAAAATTGCTGTTTTAAACTTGCAAAAACATAGAAAAAACGCTGTTTTGAACTATTCAAACTGACAAATTCATGTTTCTTTCGTGCGAAACGGCGATTTATGAGAAATGACGATAAAATTGCTGTTTTAAACTTGCAAAAACATAGAAAAACGCTGTTTTCAACTATTCAAACTGATAAATTCATGTTTCTTACGTTCCAAACGGTGGATTTTTGTGAAATCACGATAAAATTGCTGTTTTAAACTTGCAAAAACATTGAAAAACGCTGTTTTGAACTATTCAAACTGATAAATTCATGTTTCTTACGTTCCAAACGGTGGATTTTAGTGAAATCACGATAAAATTGCTGTTTTAAACTTGCAAATACATCGAAAAACGCTGTTTTCAACTATTCAAACTGATAAATTCATGTTTCTTACGTTCGAAACGGTGGATTTTTGTGAAATCACGATAAAATTGCTGTTTTAAACTTGCAAAAACATAGAAAAACGCTGTTTTGAACTATTCAAACTGATAAATTCATGTTTCTTACGTTGGAAACGGTGGATTTTTGTGAAATCGCGATAAAATTGCTGTTTTAAACTTGCAAAAACATTGAAAAAACGCTGTTTTCAACTATTCAAACTGACAAATTCATGTTTCTTCCGTGCGAAACGGCGATTTATGAGAAATTACGATAAAATTGCTGTTTTAAACTTGCAAAAACATAGAAAAAACGCTGTTTTGAACTATACAAACTGACAAATTCATGTTTCTTTCGTGTGAAACGGCGATTTATGAGAAATGACGATAAAATTGCTGTTTTAAACTTGCAAAAACATAGAAAAACGCTGTTTTGAACAATTCAAACTGACAAATTCATGTTTCTTACGTGTGAAACGGCGATTTATGAGAAATGACGATAAAATTGCTGTTTTAAACTTGCAAAAACAAAGAAAAACGCTGTTTTGAACTATTCAAACTGACAAATTCATGTTTCTTTCGTGAGAAACGGCGATTTATGAGAAATGACGATAAAATTGCTGTTTTAAACTTGCAAAAACATAGAAAAACGCTGTTTTCAACTATTCAAACTGATAAATTCATGTTTTTTTACGTTCCAAACGGTGGATTTTTGTGAAATCACGATAAAATTGCTGTTTTAAACTTGCAAAAACATTGAAAAAACGCTGTTTTGAACTATTCAAACTGATAAATTCATGTTTCTTACGTTGGAAACGGTGGATTTTTGTGAAATCGCTATAAAATTGCTGTTTTAAACTTGCAAAAACATTGAAAAACGCTGTTTTCAACTATTCAAACTGACAAATTCATGTTTCTTCCGTGCGAAACGGCGATTTATGAGAAATTACGATAAAATTGCTGTTTTAAACTTGCAAAAACATAGAAAAACGCTGTTTTGAACTATTCAAACTGACAAATTCATGTTTCTTTCGTGTGAAACGGCGATTTATGAGAAATGACGATAAAATTGCTGTTTTAAACTTGCAAAAACATAGAAAAACGCTGTTTTGAACTACTTAAACTGACAAATTCATGTTTCTTTCGTGCGAAACGGCGATTTATGATAAATGACGATAAAATTGCTGTTTTAAACTTGCAAAAACATAGAAAAACGCTGTTTTGAACTACTCAAACTGACAAATTCATGTTTCTTCCGTGCGAAACGGCGATTTATGAGAAATTACTATAAAATTGCTGTTATAAACTTGCAAAAACATAGAAAAACGCTGTTTTGAACTATTCAAACTGACAAATTCATGTTTCTTTCGTGTGAAACGGTGATTTATGAGAAATGACGATAAAATTGCTGTTTTAAACTTGCAAAAACATAGAAAAACGCTGTTTTGAACTACTCAAACTGACAAATTCATGTTTCTTCCGTGCGAAACGGCGATTTATGAGAAATTACTATAAAATTGCTGTTTTAAACTTGCAAAAACATAGAAAAACGCTGTTTTGAACTATTCAAACTGATAAATTCATGTTTCTTACGTTGGAAACGGTGGATTTTTGTGAAATCGCGATAAAATTGCTGTTTTAAACTTGCAAAAACATTGAAAAACGCTGTTTTCAACTATTCAAACTGACAAATTCATGTTTCTTCCGTGCGAAACGGCGATTTATGAGAAATTACGATAAAATTGCTGTTTTAAACTTGCAAAAACATAGAAAAACGCTGTTTTGAACTATTCAAACTGATAAATTCATGTTTCTTACGTTGGAAACGGTGGATTTTTGTGAAATCGCGATAAAATTGCTGTTTTAAACTTGCAAAAACATAGAAAAACGCTGTTTTGAACTATTCAAACTGACAAATTCATGTTTCTTCCGTGCGAAACGGCGATTTATGAGAAATTACGATAAAATTGCTGTTTTAAACTTGCAAAAACATAGAAAAACGCTGTTTTGAACTATTCAAACTGATAAATTCATGTTTCTTACGTTGGAAACGGTGGATTTTTGTGAAATCACGATAAAATTGCTGTTTTAAACTTGCAAAAACATAGAAAAACGCTGTTTTGAACTATTCAAACTGATAAATTCATGTTTCTTACGTTGGAAACGGTGGATTTTTGTGAAATCGCGATAAAATTGCTGTTTTAAACTTGCAAAAACATTGAAAAACGCTGTTTTCAACTATTCAAACTGACAAATTCATGTTTCTTCCGTGCGAAACGGCGATTTATGAGAAATTACGATAAAATTGCTGTTTTAAACTTGCAAAAACATAGAAAAACGCTGTTTTGAACTATACAAACTGACAAATTCATGTTTCTTTCGTGTGAAACGGCGATTTATGAGAAATGACGATAAAATTGCTGTTTTAAACTTGCAAAAACATAGAAAAACGCTGTTTTGAACAATTCAAACTGACAAATTCATGTTTCTTACGTGTGAAACGGCGATTTATGAGAAATGACGATAAAATTGCTGTTTTAAACTTGCAAAAACAAAGAAAAACGCTGTTTTGAACTATTCAAACTGACAAATTCATGTTTCTTTCGTGAGAAACGGCGATTTATGAGAAATGACGATAAAATTGCTGTTTTAAACTTGCAAAAACATAGAAAAACGCTGTTTTCAACTATTCAAACTGATAAATTCATGTTTTTTACGTTCCAAACGGTGGATTTTTGTGAAATCACGATAAAATTGCTGTTTTAAACTTGCAAAAACATTGAAAAACGCTGTTTTGAACTATTCAAACTGATAAATTCATGTTTCTTACGTTGGAAACGGTGGATTTTTGTGAAATCGCTATAAAATTGCTGTTTTAAACTTGCAAAAACATTGAAAAACGCTGTTTTCAACTATTCAAACTGACAAATTCATGTTTCTTCCGTGCGAAACGGCGATTTATGAGAAATTACGATAAAATTGCTGTTTTAAACTTGCAAAAACATAGAAAAACGCTGTTTTGAACTATTCAAACTGACAAATTCATGTTTCTTTCGTGTGAAACGGCGATTTATGAGAAATGACGATAAAATTGCTGTTTTAAACTTGCAAAAACATAGAAAAACGCTGTTTTGAACTACTTAAACTGACAAATTCATGTTTCTTTCGTGCGAAACGGCGATTTATGATAAATGACGATAAAATTGCTGTTTTAAACTTGCAAAAACATAGAAAAACGCTGTTTTGAACTACTCAAACTGACAAATTCATGTTTCTTCCGTGCGAAACGGCGATTTATGAGAAATTACTATAAAATTGCTGTTATAAACTTGCAAAAACATAGAAAAACGCTGTTTTGAACTATTCAAACTGACAAATTCATGTTTCTTTCGTGTGAAACGGTGATTTATGAGAAATGACGATAAAATTGCTGTTTTAAACTTGCAAAAACATAGAAAAACGCTGTTTTGAACTACTCAAACTGACAAATTCATGTTTCTTCCGTGCGAAACGGCGATTTATGAGAAATTACTATAAAATTGCTGTTTTAAACTTGCAAAAACATAGAAAAACGCTGTTTTGAACTATTCAAACTGATAAATTCATGTTTCTTACGTTGGAAACGGTGGATTTTTGTGAAATCGCGATAAAATTGCTGTTTTAAACTTGCAAAAACATTGAAAAACGCTGTTTTCAACTATTCAAACTGACAAATTCATGTTTCTTCCGTGCGAAACGGCGATTTATGAGAAATTACGATAAAATTGCTGTTTTAAACTTGCAAAAACTTAGAAAAACGCTGTTTTGAACTATACAAACTGACAAATTCATGTTTCTTTCGTGTGAAACGGCGATTTATGAGAAATGACGATAAAATTGCTGTTTTAAACTTGCAAAAACATAGAAAAACGCTGTTTTGAACAATTCAAACTGACAAATTCATGTTTCTTACGTGTGAAACGGTGGATTTTTGTGAAATCACGATAAAATTGCTGTTTTAAACTTGCAAAAACATTGAAAAACGCTGTTTTCAACTATTCAAACTGACAAATTCATGTTTCTTCCGTGGGAAACGGCAAATTATGAGAAATTAGGATAAAATTGCTGTTTTAAACTTGCAAAAACATAGAAAAACGCTGTTTTGAACTATTCAAACTGTCAAATTCATGTTTCTTTCGTGTGAAACGGCGATTTATGAGAAATGACGATAAAATTGCTGTTTTAAACTTGCAAAAACATAGAAAAACGCTGTTTTGAACTACTTAAACTGACAAATTCATGTTTTTTTCGTGCGAAACGGCGATTTATGATAAATGACGATAAAATTGCTGTTTTAAAATTGCAAAAACATAGAAAAACGCTGTTTTGAACTACTCAAACTGACAAATTCATGTTTCTTCCGTGCGAAACGGCGATTTATGAGAAATTACTATAAAATTGCTGTTATAAACTTGCAAAAACATAGAAAAATGCTGTTTTGAACTATTCAAACTGACAAATTCATGTTTCTTTCGTGTGAAACGGTGATTTATGAGAAATGACGATAAAATTGCTGTTTTAAACTTGCAAAAACATAGAAAAACGCTGTTTTGAACTACTCAAACTGACAAATTCATGTTTCTTCCGTGCGAAACGGCGATTTATGAGAAATTACTATAAAATTGCTGTTTTAAACTTGCAAAAACATAGAAAAACGCTGTTTTGAACTATTCAAACTGATAAATTCATATTTCTTACTTTGGAAACGGTGGATTTTTGTGAAATCGCGATAAAATTGCTGTTTTAAACTTGCAAAAACATTGAAAAACGCTGTTTTCAACTATTCAAACTGACAAATTCATGTTTCTTCCGTGCGAAACGGCGATTTATGAGAAATTACGATAAAATTGCTGTTTTAAACTTGCAAAAACATAGAAAAACGCTGTTTTGAACTATACAAACTGACAAATTCATGTTTCTTTCGTGTGAAACGGCGATTTATGAGAAATGACAATAAAATTGCTGTTTTAAACTTGCAAAAACATAGAAAAACGCTGTTTTGAACAATTCAAACTGACAAATTCATGTTTCTTACGTGTGAAACGGCGATTTATGAGAAATGACGATAAAATTGCTGTTTTAAACTTGCAAAAACAAAGAAAAACGCTGTTTTGAACTATTCAAACTGACAAATTCATGTTTCTTTTGTGAGAAACGGCGATTTATGAGAAATGACGATAAAATTGCTGTTTTAAACTTGCAAAAACATAGAAAAACGCTGTTTTCAACTATTCAAACTGATAAATTCATGTTTTTTACGTTCCAAACGGTGGATTTTTGTGAAATCACGATAAAATTGCTGTTTTAAACTTGCAAAAACATTGAAAAACGCTGTTTTGAACTATTCAAACTGATAAATTCATGTTTCTTACGTTGGAAACGGTGGATTTTTGTGAAACCGCGATAAAATTGCTGTTTTAAACTTGCAAAAACATTGAAAAACGCTGTTTTCAACTATTCAAACTGACAAATTCATGTTTCTTCCGTGCGAAACGGCGATTTATGAGAAATTACGATGAAATTGCTGTTTTAAACTTGCAAAAACATAGAAAAACGCTGTTTTGAACTATTTAAACTGACAAATTCATGTTTCTTTCGTGTGAAACGGCGATTTATGAAAAATGACGATAAAATTGCTGTTTTAAACTTGCAAAAACATAGAAAAACGCTGTTTTGAACAATTCAAACTGACAAATTCATGTTTCTTACGTGTGAAACGGCGATTTATGAGAAATGACGATAAAATTGCTGTTTTAAACTTGCAAAAACCTAGAAAAACGCTGTTTTGAACTATTCAAACTGACAAATTCATGTTTCTTTCGTGAGAAACGGCGATTTATGAGAAATGACGATAAAATTGCTGTTTTAAACTTGCAAAAACATAGAAAAACGCTGTTTTCAACTATTCAAACTGATAAATTCATGTTTCTTACGTTCCAAACGGTGGATTTTTGTGAAATCACGATAAAATTGCTGTTTTAAAATTGCAAAAACATTGAAAAACGCTGTTTTCAACTATTCAAACTGACAAATTCATGTTTCTTCCGTGGGAAACGGCAAATTATGAGAAATTAGGATAAAATTGCTGTTTTAAACTTGCAAAAACATAGAAAAACGCTGTTTTGAACTATTCAAACTGACAAATTCATGTTTCTTTCGTGTGAAACGGCGATTTATGAGAAATGACGATAAAATTGCTGTTTTAAACTTGCAAAAACATTGAAAAACGCTGTTTTCAACTATTCAAACTGACAAATTCATGTTTCTTCCGTGCGAAACGGCGATTTATGAGAAATTACGATAAAATTGCTGTTATAAACTTGCAAAAACATAGAAAAACGCAGTTTTGAACTATTCAAACTGACAAATTCATGTTTCTTTCGTGTGAAACGGCGATTTATGAGAAATGACGATAAAATTGCTGTTTTAAACTTGCAAAAACATAGAAAAACGCTGTTTTGAACTACTCAAACTGACAAATTCATGTTTCTTTCGTGCGAAACGGCGATTTATGATAAATGACGATAAAATTGCTGTTTTAAACTTGCAAAAACATAGAAAAACGCTGTTTTGAACTACTCAAACTGACAAATTCATGTTTCTTCCGTGCGAAACGGCGATTTATGAGAAATTACTATAAAATTGCTGTTTTAAACTTGCAAAAACATAGAAAAACGCTGTTTTCAACTATTCAAACTGATAAATTCATGTTTCTTACGTTCGAAACGGTGGATTTTTGTGAAATCACGATAAAATTGCTGTTTTAAACTTGCAAAAACATTGAAAAACGCTGTTTTCAACTATTTAAACTGACAAATTAAAGTTTCTTCCGTGCGAAACGGCGATTTATGAGAAATGACGATAAAATTGCTGTTTTAAACTTGCAAAAACATAGAAAAACGCTGTTTTGAACTATTCAAACTGACAAATTCATGTTTCTTTCGTGCGAAACGGCGATTTATGAGAAATGACGATAAAATTGCTGTTTTAAACTTGCAAAAACATAGAAAAACGCTGTTTTGAACTATTCAAACGGACAAATTCATGTTTCTTTCGTGTGAAACGGCGATTTATGAGAAATGACGATAAAAATGCTGTTTTAAACTTGCAAAAACATAGAAAAACGCTGTTTTGAACTATTCAAACTGACAAATTCATGTTTCTTTCGTGTGAAACGGCGATTTATGAGAAATGACGATAAAATTGCTGTTTTAAACTTGCAAAAACATAGAAAAACGCTGTTTTGAACTACTCAAACTGACAAATTCATGTTTCTTTCGTGCGAAACGGCGATTTATGAGAAATAACGATAAAATTGCTGTTTTAAACTTGCAAAAACATAGAAAAACGCTGTTTTTAACTATTCAAACTGATAAATTCATGTTTCTTACGTTCGAAACGGTGGATTTTTGTGAAATCACGATAAAATTGCTGTTTTAAACTTGCAAAAACATAGAAAAACACTGTTTTGAACTATTCAAACTGATAAATTCATGTTTCTTACGTTGGAAAAGGTGGATTTTTGTGAAATCACGATAAAATTGCTGTTTTAAACTTGCAAAAACATTGAAAAACGCTGTTTTCAACTATTCAAACTGACAAATTCATGTTTCTTCCGTGTGAAACGGCGATTTATGAGAAATGACGATAAAATTGCTGTTTTAAACTTGCAAAAACATAGAAAAACGCTGTTTTTAACTATTCAAACTGATAAATTCAGGTTTCTTTCGTTCGAAACGGTGGATTTTTGTGAAATCACGATAAAACTGCTGTTTTAAACTTGCAAAAACATAGAAAAACGCTGTTTTGAACTATTCAAACTGATAAATTCATGTTTCTTACGTTGGAAAAGGTGGATTTTTGTGAAATCACGATAAAATTGCTGTTTTAAACTTGCAAAAACATTGAAAAACGCTGTTTTCAACTATTCAAACTGACAAATTCATGTTTCTTCCGTGCGAAACGGCGATTTATGAGAAATTACGATAAAATTGCTGTTTTAAACTTGCAAATACATAGAAAAACGCTGTTTTGAACTATTCAAACGGACAAATTCATGTTTCTTTCGTGTGAAACGGCGATTTATGAGAAATGACGATAAAATTGCTGTTTTAAACTTGCAAAAACATAGAAAAACGCTGTTTTCAACTATTCAAACTGATAAATTCATGTTTCTTACGTTCGAAACGGTGGATTTTTGTGAAATCACGATAAAAATGCTGTTTTAAACTTGCAAAAACATAGAAAAACGCTGTTTTGAACTATTCAAACTGATAAATTCATGTTTCTTACGTTGGAAACGGTGGATTTTTGTGAAATCGCGATAAAATTGCTGTTTTAAACTTGCAAAAACATTGAAAAACGCTGTTTTCAACTATTCAAACTGACAAATTCATGTTTCTTCCGTGCGAAACGGCGATTTATGAGAAATTACGATAAAATTGCTGTTTTAAACTTGCAAAAACATAGAAAAACGCTGTTTTGAACTATTCAAACGGACAAATTCATGTTTCTTTCGTGTGAAACGGCGATTTATGAGAAATGACGATAAAATTGCTGTTTTAAACTTGCAAAAACATAGAAAAACGCTGTTTTCAACTATTCAAACTGATAAATTCATGTTTCTTACGTTCGAAACGGTGGATTTTTGTGAAATCACGATAAAAATGCTGTTTTAAACTTGCAAAAACATAGAAAAACGCTGTTTTGAACTATTCAAACTGATAAATTCATGTTTCTTACGTTGGAAACGGTGGATTTTTGTGAAATCGCGATAAAATTGCTGTTTTAAACTTGCAAAAACATTGAAAAACGCTGTTTTCAACTATTCAAACTGACAAATTCATGTTTCTTCCGTGCGAAACGGCGATTTATGAGAAATTACGATAAAATTGCTGTTTTAAACTTGCAAAAACATAGAAAAACGCTGTTTTGAACTATTCAAACGGACAAATTCATGTTTCTTTCGTGTGAAACGGCGATTTATGAGAAATGACGATAAAAATGCTGTTTTAAACTTGCAAAAACATAGAAAAACGCTGTTTTGAACTATTCAAACTGACAAATTCATGTTTCTTTCGTGTGAAACGGCGATTTATGAGAAATGACGATAAAATTGCTGTTTTAAACTTGCAAAAACATAGAAAAACGCTGTTTTGAACTACTCAAACTGACAAATTCATGTTTCTTTCGTGCGAAACGGCGATTTATGAGAAATAACGATAAAATTGCTGTTTTAAACTTGCAAAAACATAGAAAAACGCTGTTTTTAACTATTCAAACTGATAAATTCATGTTTCTTACGTTCGAAACGGTGGATTTTTGTGAAATCACGATAAAATTGCTGTTTTAAACTTGCAAAAACATAGAAAAACACTGTTTTGAACTATTCAAACTGATAAATTCATGTTTCTTACGTTGGAAAAGGTGGATTTTTGTGAAATCACGATAAAATTGCTGTTTTAAACTTGCAAAAACATTGAAAAACGCTGTTTTCAACTATTCAAACTGACAAATTCATGTTTCTTCCGTGTGAAACGGCGATTTATGAGAAATGACGATAAAATTGCTGTTTTAAACTTGCAAAAACATAGAAAAACGCTGTTTTTAACTATTCAAACTGATAAATTCAGGTTTCTTTCGTTCGAAACGGTGGATTTTTGTGAAATCACGATAAAACTGCTGTTTTAAACTTGCAAAAACATAGAAAAACGCTGTTTTGAACTATTCAAACTGATAAATTCATGTTTCTTACGTTGGAAAAGGTGGATTTTTGTGAAATCACGATAAAATTGCTGTTTTAAACTTGCAAAAACATTGAAAAACGCTGTTTTCAACTATTCAAACTGACAAATTCATGTTTCTTCCGTGCGAAACGGCGATTTATGAGAAATTACGAAAAAATTGCTGTTTTAAACTTGCAAATACATAGAAAAACGCTGTTTTGAACTATTCAAACGGACAAATTCATGTTTCTTTCGTGTGAAACGGCGATTTATGAGAAATGACGATAAAATTGCTGTTTTAAACTTGCAAAAACATAGAAAAACGCTGTTTTCAACTATTCAAACTGATAAATTCATGTTTCTTACGTTCGAAACGGTGGATTTTTGTGAAATCACGATAAAATTGCTGTTTTAAACTTGCAAAAACATAGAAAAACGCTGTTTTGAACTATTCAAACTGATAAATTCATGTTTCTTACGTTGGAAACGGTGGATTTTTGTGAAATCGCGATAAAATTGCTGTTTTAAACTTGCAAAAACATTGAAAAACGCTGTTTTCAACTATTCAAACTGACAAATTCATGTTTCTTCCGTGCGAAACGGCGATTTATGAGAAATTACGATAAAATTGCTGTTTTAAACTTGCAAAAACATAGAAAAACGCTGTTTTGAACTATTCAAACGGACAAATTCATGTTTCTTTCGTGTGAAACGGCGATTTATGAGAAATGACGATAAAAATGCTGTTTTAAACTTGCAAAAACATAGAAAAACGCTGTTTTGAACTATTCAAACTGATAAATTCATGTTTCTTACTTTGGAAACGGTGGATTTTTGTGAAATCGCGATAAAATTGCTGTTTTAAACTTGCAAAAACATTGAAAAACGCTGTTTTCAACTATTCAAACTGACAAATTCATGTTTCTTCCGTGCGAAACGGCGATTTATGAGAAATTACGATAAAATTGCTGTTTTAAACTTGCAAAAACATAGAAAAACGCTGTTTTGAACTATACAAACTGACAAATTCATGTTTCTTTCGTGTGAAACGGCGATTTATGAGAAATGACGATAAAATTGCTGTTTTAAACTTGCAAAAACATAGAAAAACGCTGTTTTGAACAATTCAAACTGACAAATTCATGTTTCTTACGTGTGAAACGGCGATTTATGAGAAATGACGATAAAATTGCTGTTTTAAACTTGCAAAAACAAAGAAAAACGCTGTTTTGAACTATTCAAACTGACAAATTCATGTTTCTTTTGTGAGAAACGGCGATTTATGAGAAATGACGATAAAATTGCTGTTTTAAACTTGCAAAAACATAGAAAAACGCTGTTTTCAACTATTCAAACTGATAAATTCATGTTTTTTACGTTCCAAACGGTGGATTTTTGTGAAATCACGATAAAAATGCTGTTTTAAACTTGCAAAAACATTGAAAAACGCTGTTTTGAACTATTCAAACTGATAAATTCATGTTTCTTACGTTGGAAACGGTGGATTTTTGTGAAACCGCGATAAAATTGCTGTTTTAAACTTGCAAAAACATTGAAAAACGCTGTTTTCAACTATTCAAACTGACAAATTCATGTTTCTTCCGTGCGAAACGGCGATTTATGAGAAATTACGATAAAATTGCTGTTTTAAACTTGCAAAAACATAGAAAAACGCTGTTTTGAACTATTTAAACTGACAAATTCATGTTTCTTTCGTGTGAAACGGCGATTTATGAAAAATGACGATAAAATTGCTGTTTTAAACTTGCAAAAACATAGAAAAACGCTGTTTTGAACAATTCAAACTGACAAATTCATGTTTCTTACGTGTGAAACGGCGATTTATGAGAAATGACGATAAAATTGCTGTTTTAAACTTGCAAAAACCTAGAAAAACGCTGTTTTGAACTATTCAAACTGACAAATTCATGTTTCTTTCGTGAGAAACGGCGATTTATGAGAAATGACGATAAAATTGCTGTTTTAAACTTGCAAAAACATAGAAAAACGCTGTTTTCAACTATTCAAACTGATAAATTCATGTTTCTTACGTTCCAAACGGTGGATTTTTGTGAAATCACGATAAAATTGCTGTTTTAAACTTGCAAAAACATTGAAAAACGCTGTTTTCAACTATTCAAACTGACAAATTCATGTTTCTTCCGTGGGAAACGGCAAATTATGAGAAATTAGGATAAATTGCTGTTTTAAACTTGCAAAAACATAGAAAAACGCTGTTTTGAACTATTCAAACTGACAAATTCATGTTTCTTTCGTGTGAAACGGCGATTTATGAGAAATGACGATAAAATTGCTGTTTTAAACTTGCAAAAACATTGAAAAACGCTGTTTTCAACTATTCAAACTGACAAATTCATGTTTCTTCCGTGCGAAACGGCGATTTATGAGAAATTACGATAAAATTGCTGTTATAAACTTGCAAAAACATAGAAAAACGCAGTTTTGAACTATTCAAACTGACAAATTCATGTTTCTTTCGTGTGAAACGGCGATTTATGAGAAATGACGATAAAATTGCTGTTTTAAACTTGCAAAAACATAGAAAAACGCTGTTTTGAACTACTCAAACTGACAAATTCATGTTTCTTTCGTGCGAAACGGCGATTTATGATAAATGACGTTAAAATTGCTGTTTTAAACTTGCAAAAACATAGAAAAACGCTGTTTTGAACTACTCAAACTGACAAATTCATGTTTCTTCCGTGCGAAACGGCGATTTATGAGAAATTACTATAAAATTGCTGTTTTAAACTTGCAAAAAACATAGAAAAACGCTGTTTTCAACTATTCAAACTGATAAATTCATGTTTCTTACGTTCGAAACGGTGGATTTTTGTGAAATCACGATAAAATTGCTGTTTTAAACTTGCAAAAACATTGAAAAACGCTGTTTTCAACTATTTAAACTGACAAATTAAAGTTTCTTCCGTGCGAAACGGCGATTTATGAGAAATGACGATAAAATTGCTGTTTTAAACTTGCAAAAACATAGAAAAACGCTGTTTTGAACTATTCAAACTGACAAATTCATGTTTCTTTCGTGCGAAACGGCGATTTATGAGAAATGACGATAAAATTGCTGTTTTAAACTTGCAAAAACATAGAAAAACGCTGTTTTGAACTATTCAAACGGACAAATTCATGTTTCTTTCGTGTGAAACGGCGATTTATGAGAAATGACGATAAAAATGCTGTTTTAAACTTGCAAAAAACATAGAAAAACGCTGTTTTGAACTATTCAAACTGACAAATTCATGTTTCTTTCGTGTGAAACGGCGATTTATGAGAAATGACGATAAAATTGCTGTTTTAAACTTGCAAAAACATAGAAAAACGCTGTTTTGAACTACTCAAACTGACAAATTCATGTTTCTTTCGTGCGAAACGGCGATTTATGAGAAATAACGATAAAATTGCTGTTTTAAACTTGCAAAAACATAGAAAAACGCTGTTTTTAACTATTCAAACTGATAAATTCATGTTTCTTACGTTCGAAACGGTGGATTTTTGTGAAATCACGATAAAATTGCTGTTTTAAACTTGCAAAAACATAGAAAAACACTGTTTTGAACTATTCAAACTGATAAATTCATGTTTCTTACGTTGGAAAAGGTGGATTTTTGTGAAATCACGATAAAATTGCTGTTTTAAACTTGCAAAAACATTGAAAAACGCTGTTTTCAACTATTCAAACTGACAAATTCATGTTTCTTCCGTGCGAAACGGCGATTTATGAGAAATTACTATAAAATTGCTGTTATAAACTTGCAAAAACATAGAAAAACGCTGTTTTGAACTATTCAAACTGACAAATTCATGTTTCTTTCGTGTGAAACGGCGATTTATGAGAAATGACGATAAAATTGCTGTTTTAAACTTGCAAAAACATAGAAAAACGCTGTTTTGAACTATTCTAACTGACAAATTCATGTTTCTTTCGTGCGAAACGGCGATTTATGAGAAATGACGATAAAATTGCTGTTTTAAACTTGCAAAAACATAGAAAAACGCTGTTTTCAACTATTCAAACTGATAAATTCATGTTTCTTACGTTCGAAACGGTGGATTTTTGTGAAATCACGATAAAATTGCTGTTTTAAACTTGCAAAAACATAGAAAAACGCTGTTTTGAACTATTCAAACTGATAAATTCATGTTTCTTACGTTGGAAAAGGTGGATTTTTGTGAAATCACGATAAAATTGCTGTTTTAAACTTGCAAAAACATTGAAAAACGCTGTTTTCAACTATTCAAACTGACAAATTCATGTTTCTTCCGTGCGAAACGGCGATTTATGAGAAATTACGATAAAATTGCTGTTTTAAACTTGCAAATACATAGAAAAACGCTGTTTTGAACTATTCAAACGGACAAATTCATGTTTCTTTCGTGTGAAACGGCGATTTATGAGAAATGACGATAAAATTGCTGTTTTAAACTTGCAAAAACATAGAAAAACGCTGTTTTCAACTATTCAAACTGATAAATTCATGTTTCTTACGTTCGAAACGGTGGATTTTTGTGAAATCACGATAAAATTGCTGTTTTAAACTTGCAAAAACATAGAAAAACGCTGTTTTGAACTATTCAAACTGATAAATTCATGTTTCTTACGTTGGAAACGGTGGATTTTTGTGAAATCGCGATAAAATTGCTGTTTTAAACTTGCAAAAACATTGAAAAACGCTGTTTTCAACTATTCAAACTGACAAATTCATGTTTCTTCCGTGCGAAACGGCGATTTATGAGAAATTACGATAAAATTGCTGTTTTAAACTTGCAAAAACATAGAAAAACGCTGTTTTGAACTATTCAAACGGACAAATTCATGTTTCTTTCGTGTGAAACGGCGATTTATGAGAAATGACGATAAAAATGCTGTTTTAAACTTGCAAAAACATAGAAAAACGCTGTTTTGAACTATTCAAACTGACAAATTCATGTTTCTTTCGTGTGAAACGGCGATTTATGAGAAATGACGATAAAATTGCTGTTTTAAACTTGCAAAAACATAGAAAAACGCTGTTTTGAACTATTCAAACTGACAAATTCATGTTTCTTTCGTGCGAAACGGCGATTTATGAGAAATGACGATAAAATTGCTGTTTTAAACTTGCAAAAACATAGAAAAACGCTGTTTTCAACTATTCAAACTGATAAATTCATGTTTCTTACGTTCGAAACGGTGGATTTTTGTGAAATCACGATAAAATTGCTGTTTTAAACTTGCAAAAACATAGAAAAACACTGTTTTGAACTATTCAAACTGATAAATTCATGTTTCTTACGTTGGAAAAGGTGGATTTTTGTGAAATCACGATAAAATTGCTGTTTTAAACTTGCAAAAACATTGAAAAACGCTGTTTTCAACTATTCAAACTGACAAATTCATGTTTCTTCCGTGCGAAACGGCGATTTATGAGAAATTATTATAAAATTGCTGTTATAAACTTGCAAAAACATAGAAAAACGCTGTTTTGAACTATTCAAACTGACAAATTCATGTTTCTTTCGTGTGAAACGGCGATTTATGAGAAATGACGATAAAATTGCTGTTTTAAACTTGCAAAAACATAGAAAAACGTTGTTTTGAACTACTCAAACTGACAAATTTATATTTCTTCCGTGCGAAACGGCGATTTATGAGAAATTACTATAAAATTGCTGTTTTAAACTTGCAAAAACAGAGAAAAACGCTGTTTTCAACTATTCAAACTGATAAATTCATGTTTCTTACGTTCGAAACGGTGGATTTTTGTGAAATCACGATAAAATTGCTGTTTTAAATTGCAAAAACATTGAAAACGCTGTTTTCAACTATTCAAACTGACAAATTCAAGCTTCTTCCGTGCGAAACGGCGATTTATGAGAAATTACGATAAAATTGCTGTTTTAAACTTGCAAAAACATAGAAAAACGCTGTTTTGAACTATTCAAACTGACAAATTCATGTTTCTTTCGTGCGAAACGGCGATTTATGAGAAATGACGATAAAATTGCTGTTTTAAACTTGCAAAAACATAGAAAAACGCTGTTTTCAACTACTCAAACTGATAAATTCATCTTTCTTACGTTCGAAACGGTGGATTTTTGTGAAATCACGATAAAATTGCTGTTTTAAAATTGCAAAAACATAGAAAAACGCTGTTTTGAACTACTCAAACTGATAAATTCATGTTTCTTACGTTGGAAACGGTGGATTTTTGTGAAATCATGTTAAAATTGCTGTTTTAAACTTGCAAAAACATAGAAAAACGCTGTTTTGAACTATTCAAACTGACAAATTCATGTTTCTTTCGTGCGAAACGGCTATTTATGAGAAATGACGATAAAATTGCTGTTTTAAACTTGCAAAAACAGAGAAAAACGCTGTTTTGAACTATTCAAACGGACAAATTCATGTTTCTTTCGTGTGAAACGGCGATTTATGAGAAATGACGATAAAAATGCTGTTTTAAACTTGCAAAAACATAGAAAAACGCTGTTTTGAACTATTCAAACTGACAAATTCATGTTTCTTTCGTGTGAAACGGCGATTTATGAGAAATGACGATAAAAATGCTGTTTTAAACTTGCAAAAACATAGAAAAACGCTGTTTTGAACTATTCAAACTGACAAATTCATGTTTCTTTCGTGCGAAACGGCGATTTATGAGAAATGACGATAAAATTGCTGTTTTAAACTTGCAAAAACATAGAAAAACGCTGTTTTCAACTATTCAAACTGATAAATTCATGTTTCTTACGTTCGAAACGGTGGATTTTTGTGAAATCACGATAAAATTGCTGTTTTAAACTTGCAAAAACATAGAAAAACGCTGTTTTGAACTATTCAAACTGATAAATTCATGTTTCTTACGTTGGAAAAGGTGGATTTTTGTGAAATCACGATAAAATTGCTGTTTTAAACTTGCAAAAACATTGAAAAACGCTGTTTTCAACTATTCAAACTGACAAATTCATGTTTCTTCCGTGCGAAACGGCGATTTATGAGAAATTACGATAAAATTGCTGTTTTAAACTTGCAAATACATAGAAAAACGCTGTTTTGAACTATTCAAACGGACAAATTCATGTTTCTTTCGTGTGAAACGGCGATTTATGAGAAATGACGATAAAATTGCTGTTTTAAACTTGCAAAAACATAGAAAAACGCTGTTTTCAACTATTCAAACTGATAAATTCATGTTTCTTACGTTCGAAACGGTGGATTTTTGTGAAATCACGATAAAATTGCTGTTTTAAACTTGCAAAAACATAGAAAAACGCTGTTTTGAACTATTCAAACTGATAAATTCATGTTTCTTACGTTGGAAACGGTGGATTTTTGTGAAATCGCGATAAAATTGCTGTTTTAAACTTGCAAAAACATTGAAAAACGCTGTTTTCAACTATTCAAACTGACAAATTCATGTTTCTTCCGTGCGAAACGGCGATTTATGAGAAATTACGATAAAATTGCTGTTTTAAACTTGCAAAAACATAGAAAAACGCTGTTTTGAACTATTCAAACGGACAAATTCATGTTTCTTTCGTGTGAAACGGCGATTTATGAGAAATGACGATAAAATTGCTGTTTTAAACTTGCAAAAATATAGAAAAACGCTGTTTTAAACTACTCAAACTGACAAATTCATGTTTCTTCCGTGCGAAACGGCGATTTTTGAGAAATTACTATAAAATTGCTGTTATAAACTTGCAAAAACATAGAAAAACGCTGTTTTGAACTATTCAAACTGACAAATTCATGTTTCTTTCGTGTGAAACGGCGATTTATGAGAAATGACGATAAAATTGCTGTTTTAAACTTGCAAAAACATAGAAAAACGCTGTTTTGAACTATTCAAACTGACAAATTCATGTTTCTTACGTGTGAAACGGCGATTTATGAGAAATGACGATAAAATTGCTGTTTTAAACTTGCAAAAACATAGAAAAACGCTGTTTTGAACTATTCAAACTGACAAATTCATGTTTCTTTCGTGCGGAACGGCGATTTATGAGAAATGACGATAAATTTGCTGTTTTAAACTTGCAAAAACATAGAAAAACGCAGTTTTCAACTATTCAAACTGATAAATTCATGTTTCTTACGTTCCAAACGGTGGATTTTTGTGAAATCACGATAAAATTGCTGTTTTAAACTTGCAAAAACATTGAAAAACGCTGTTTTCAACTATTCAAACTGACAAATTCATGTTTCTTCCGTGCGAAACGGCGATTTATGAGAAATTACGATAAAATTGCTGTTTTAAACTTGCAAAAACATAGAAAAACGCTGTTTTGAACTATTCAAACGTACAAATTCATGTTTCTTTCGTGTGAAACGGCGATTTATGAGAAATGACGATAAAATTGCTGTTTTAAACTTGCAAAAACATATAAAAACGCTGTTTTGAACTATTCAAACTGACAAATTCATGTTTCTTTCGTGCGAAACGGCGATTTATGAGAAATGACGATAAATTTGCTGTTTTATACTTGCAAAAACATAGAAAAACGCTGTTTTGACTATTCAAACTGACAAATTCATGTTTCTTTCGTGTGAAACGGCGATTTATGAGAAATGACGATAAAATTGCTGTTTTAAATTTGCAAAAACATAGAAAAACGCTGTTTTGAACTATTCAAACTGACAAATTCTTGTTTCTTTCGTGCGAAACGGCGATTTATGAGAAATGACGATAAAATTGCTGTTTTAAACTTGCAAAAACATAGAAAAACGCTGTTTTCAACTATTCAAACTGATAAATTCATGTTTCTACGTTCGAAACGGTGGATTTTTGTGAAATCACGATAAAATTGCTGTTTTAAACTTGCAAAAACATAGAAAAACGCTGTTTTGAACTACTCAAACTGACAAATTCATGTTTCTTCCGTGCGAAACGGCGATTTATGAGAAATTACTATAAAATTGCTGTTTTAAACTTGCAAAAACAAAGAAAAACGCTGTTTTGAACTATTCAAACTGACAAATTCATGTTTCTTTCGTGTGAAACGGCGATTTATGAGAAATGACGATAAAATTGCTGTTTTAAACTTGCAAAAACATAGAAAAACGCTGTTTTCAACTATTCAAACTGATAAATTCATGTTTCTTACGTTCCAAACGGTGGATTTTTGTGAAATGACGATAAAATTGCTGTTTTAAACTTGCAAAAACATATAAAAACGCTGTTTTGAACTATTCAAACTGACAAATTCATGTTTCTTTCGTGCGAAACGGCGATTTATGAGAAATAACGATAAAATTGCTGTTTTCAACTTGCAAAAACATAGAAAAACGCTGTTTTCAACTATTCAAACTGATAAATTCATGTTTCTTACGTTCCAAACGGTGGATTTTTGTGAAATCACGATAAAATTGCTGTTTTAAACTTGCAAAAACATTGAAAAACGCTGTTTTCAACTATTCAAACTGACAAATTCATGTTTCTTCCGTGCGAAACGGCGATTTATGAGAAATTACGATAAAATTGCTGTTTTAAACTTGCAAAAACATAGAAAAACGCTGTTTTGAACTATTCAAACTGACAAATTCATGTTTCTTTCGTGTGAAACGGCGATTTATGAGAAATGACGATAAAATTGCTGTTTTAAACTTGCAAAAACATAGAAAAACGCTGTTTTGAACTACTCAAACTGACAAATTCATGTTTCTTTCGTGCGAAACGGCGATTTATGAGAAATGACGATAAAATTGCTGTTTTAAACTTGCAAAAACATAGAAAAACGCTGTTTTGAAATATTCAAACTGACAAATTCATGTTTCTTTCGTGCGAAACGGCGATTTATGAGAAATAACGATAAAATTGCTGTTTTAAACTTGCAAAAACATAGAAAAACGCTGTTTTCAACTATTCAAACTGATAAATTCATGTTTTTTACGTTCGAAAAGGTGGATTTTTGTGAAATCACGATAAAATTGCTGTTTTAAACTTGCAAAAACATAGAAAAACGCTGTTTTGAACAATTCAAACTGATAAATTCATGTTTCTTACGTTGGAAAGGGTGGATTTTTGTGAAATCACGATAAAATTGCTGTTTTAAACTTGCAAAAACATTGAAAAACGCTGTTTTCAACTATTCAAACTGACAAATTCATGTTTCTTCCGTGCGAAACGGCGATTTATGAGAAATTACGATAAAATTGCTGTTTTAAACTTGCAAAAACATAGAAAAACGCTGTTTTGAACTATTCAAACGGACAAATTCATGTTTCTTTCGTGTGAAACGGCGATTTATGAGAAATGACGATAAAATTGCTGTTTTAAACTTGCAAAAACATAGAAAAACGCTGTTTTGAACTATTCAAACTGTCAAATTCTTGTTTCTTTCGTGCGAAACGGCGATTTATGAGAAATGACGATAAAATTGCTGTTTTAAACTTGCAAAAACATAGAAAAACGCTGTTTCCAACTATTCAAACTGATAAATTCATGTTTCTTACGTTCGAAACGGTGGATTTTTGTGAAATCACGATAAAATTGCTGTTTTAAACTTGCAAAAACATTGAAAAACGCTGTTTTGAACTATTCAAACTGACAAGTTCATGTTTCTTCCGTGCGAAACGGCGATTTGTGAGAAATTACTATAAAATTGCTGTTATAAACTTGCAAAAACATAGAAAAACGCTGTTTTGAACTATTCAAACTGACAAATTCATGTTTCTTTCGTGTGAAACGGCGATTTATGAGAAATGACGATAAAATTGTTGTTTTAAACTTGCAAAAATATAGAAAAACGCTGTTTTGAACTACTTAAACTGACAAATTCATGTTTCTTCCGTGCGAAACGGCGATTTTTGAGAAATTACTATAAAATTGCTGTTATAAACTTGCAAAAACATAGAAAAACGCTGTTTTGAACTATTCAAACTGACAAATTCATGTTTCTTTCGTGTGAAACGGCGATTCGATTTATGAGAAATGACGATAAAATTGCTGTTTTAAACTTGCAAAACATAGAAAAACGCTGTTTTGAACTATTCAAACTGACAAATTCATGTTTCTTTCGTGCGAAACGGCGATTTATGAGAAATGACGATAAAATTGCTGTTTTAAACTTGCAAAAACATATAAAAACGCTGTTTTCAACTATTAAAACTGATAAATTCATGTTTCTTACGTTCCAAACGGTGGATTTTTGTGAAATTACGATAAAATTGCTGTTTTAAACTTGCAAAAACATTGAAAAACGCTGTTTTCAACTATTCAAACTGACAAATTCATGTTTCTTCCGTGCGAAACGGCGATTTATGAGAAATGACGATAAAATTGCTGTTTTAAACTTGCAAAAACATAGAAAAACGCTGTTTTGAACTATTCAAACTGACAAATTCTTGTTTCTTTCGTGCGAAACGGCGATTTATGAGAAATGACGATAAAATTGCTGTTTTAAACTTGCAAAAACATAGAAAAACGGCTGTTTCAACTATTCAAACTGATAATTCATGTTTCTTACGTTCGAAACGGTGGATTTTTGTGAAATCACGATAAAATTGCTGTTTTAAACTTGCAAAAACATAGAAAACGCTGTTTTGAACTACTCAAACTGACAAATTCATGTTTCTTCCGTGCGAAACGGCGATTTTATGAGAAATTACTATAAAATTGCTGTTATAAACTTGCAAAAACATAGAAAAACGCTGTTTTGAACTATTCAAACTGAACAAATTCATGGTTTCTTTCGTGTGAAACGGCGATTTATGAGAAATGACGATAAAATTGCTCTTTTAAACTTGGCAAAAACATAGAAAACCGCTGTTTTGAACTATTCAAACTGACAAATTCATGTTTCTTACGTGTGAAACGGCATTTATGAGAAATGACGATAAAATTGCTGTTTTAAACTTGCAAAAAACATAGAAAAACGCTGTTTTGAACTATTCAAACTGGACAAATTCATGTTTCTTTCGTGCGAAAACGGCGATTTATGAGAAATGACGATAAAAATTGCTGGTTTTAAACTTGCAAAAACATAGAAAAACGCTGATTTCAACTCTTCAAACTGATAAATTCATGTTTCTTTCGTGCGAAACGGCGATTTATGAGAAATGATGATAAAATTGCTGTTTTAAATTTGCAAAAACATAGAAAAACGCTGTTTTGAACTATTTAAACTGACAAATTCATGTTTCTCTCGTGCGAAACGGCGATTTATGAGAAATTACGATAAAATTGCTGTTTTAAACTTGCAAAAACATAGAAAAAACGCTGTTTTGAACTACTCAAACTGACAAATTCATGTTTCTTACGTTGGAAACGGTGATTTTTTGTGAAATCACGATAAAATTGCTGTTTTAAACTTGCAAAACATTGAAAAACGCTGTTTTCAACTATTCAAACTGACAAATTCATGTTTCTTCCGTGCGAACGGCGATTTATGAGAAATTACGATAAAATTGCTGTTTTAAACTTGCAAAAACATAGAAAAACGCTGTTTTGAACTACTCAAACTGACAAATTCATGTTTCTTCCGTGCGAAACGGCGATTTATGAGAAATTACTATAAAATTGCTGTTATAAACTTGCAAAAACATAGAAAAACGCTGTTTTGAACTACTCAAACTGACAAATTCATGTTTCTTTCGTGTGAAACGGCGATTTATGAGAAATTACTATAAAATTGCTGTTTTAAACTTGGCAAAACATAGAAAACGCTGTTTTGAACTATTCAAACTGACAAATTCATGTTTCTTCCGTGCGAAACGGCGATTTATGAGAAATGACGTTAAATTTGCTGTTTTAACTTGCAAAAACATAGAAAAACGCAGTTTTCAACTATTCAAACTGATAATTCATGTTTCTTACGTTCCAAACGGTGGATTTTTGTGAAATCACGATAAAATTGCTGTTTTAAACTTGCAAAATCATTGAAAAACGCTGTTTTCAACTATTCAAACTGACAAATTCATGTTTCTTCCGTGGCGAAACGGCGATTTATGAGAAATTACGATAAAATTGCTGTTTTTAACTTGCAAAAACATAGAAAAACGCTGTTTTTGAACTATTCAAACGGACAAATTCATGTTTCTTTCGTGTGAAACGGTGATTTATGAGAAATGACGATAAAATTGCTGTTTTAAACTTGCAAAAACATAGAAAAACGCTGTTTTGAACTATTCAAACTGACAAATTCATGTTTCTTTCGTGCGAAACGGCGATTTATGAGAAATGACGATAATTTGCTGTTTTATACTTGCAAAAACATAGAAAAACGCTGTTTTGACTATTCAAACTGACAAATTCATGTTTCTTTCGTGTGAAACGGCGATTTATGAGAAATGACGATAAAATTGCTGTTTTAAACTTGCAAAAACATAGAAAAAACGCTGTTTTGAACTATTCAAACTGACAAATTCATGTTTCTTTCGTGCGAAACGGCGATTTATGAGAAATGACGATAAAATTGCTGTTTTAAACTTGCAAAAACATAGAAAAACGCTGTTTTGAACTATTCAAACTGACAAATTCTTGTTTCTTTCCTGCGAAACGGCGATTTATGAGAAATGACGATAAAATTGCTGTTTTAAACTTGCAAAAACATAGAAAAACGCTGTTTTCAACTATTCAAACTGATAAATTCATGTTTCTTACGTTCGAAACGGTGGATTTTTGTGAAATCACGATAAAAATTGCTGTTTTAAACTTGCAAAAACATAGAAAAACGCTGTTTTGAACTACTCAAACTGACAAATTCATGTTTCTTCCGTGCGAAACGGCGATTTATGAGAAATTACTATAAAATGCTGTTATAAACTTGCAAAAAACATAGAAAAACGCTGTTTTGAACTATTCAAACTGACAAATTCATGTTTCTTTCGTGTGAAACGGCGATTTATGAGAAATGACGATAAAATTGCTGTTTTAAACTTGCAAAAACATAGAAAAAACGCTGTTTTGAACTATTCAAACTGACAAATTCATGTTTCTTTCGTGCGAAACGGCGATTTTATGAGAAATGACGATAAAATGCTGTTTTAAACTTGCAAAAACATAGAAAAACGCTGATTTCAACTCTTCAAACTGATAAATTCATGTTTCTTTCGTGCGAAACGGCGATTTATGAGAAATGATGATAAAATTGCTGTTTAAATTTGCAAAAACATATAAAAACGCTGTTTTGAACTATTTAAACTGACAAATTCATGTTTCTCTCGTGCGAAACGGCGATTTATGAGAAATGACGATAAAATTGCTGTTTTAAACTTGCAAAAACATAGAAAAACGCTGTTTTGAACTACTCAAACTGACAAATTCATGTTTCTTACGTTGGAAACGGTGGATTTTTGTAAAATCACGATAAAATTGCTGTTTTAAACTTGCAAAAACATTGAAAAACGCTGTTTTCAACTATTCAAACTGACAAATTCATGTTTCTTCCGTGCGAAACGGCGATTTATGAGAAATTACGATAAAATTGCTGTTTTTAAACTTGCAAAAACATAGAAAAACGCTGTTTTGAACTACTCAAACTGACAAATTCATGTTTCTTCCGTGCGAAACGGCGATTTATGAGAAATTACTATAAAATTGCTGTTATTAAACTTGCAAAAACATAGAAAAAACGCTGTTTTTGAACTACTCAAACTGACAAATTCATGTTTCTTTCGTGTGAAACGCGATTTATGAGAAATTACTATAAAATTGCTGTTTTAAACTTGCAAAAACATAGAAAACGCTGTTTTGAACTATTCAAACTGACAAATTCATGTTTCTTTCGTGCGAAACGGCGATTTATGAGAAATGACGTTAAATTTGCTGTTTTAAACTTGCAAAAACATAGAAAAACGCAGTTTTCAACTATTCAAACTGATAAATTCATGTTTCTTACGTTCCAAACGGTGGATTTTTGTGAAATCACGATAAAATTGCTGTTTTAAACTTGCAAAATCATTGAAAAACGCTGTTTTCAACTATTCAAACTGACAAATTCATGTTTCTTCCGTGCGAAACGGCGATTTATGAGAAAATTACGATAAAATTGCTGTTTTAAACTTGCAAAAACATAGAAAAACGCTGTTTTGAACTATTCAAACTGACAAATTCATGTTTCTTTCGTGCGAAACGGCGAATTATGAGAAATGACGATAAATTTGCTGTTTTATACTTGCAAAAACATAGAAAAACGCTGTTTTGACTATTCAAACTGACAAATTCATGTTTCTTTCGTGTGAAACGGCGATTTATGAGAAATGACGATAAAATTGCTGTTTTAAATTTGCAAAAACATAGAAAAACGCTGTTTTGAACTATTCAAACTGACAAATTCTTGTTTCTTTCGTGCGAAACGGCGATTTATGAGAAATGACGATAAAATTGCTGTTTTAAACTTGCAAAAACATAGAAAAAACGCTGTTTTCAACTATTCAAACTGATAAATTCATGTTTCTTACGTTCGAAACGGTGGATTTTTGTGAAATCACGATAAAATTGCTGTTTTAAAACTTGCAAAAACATAGAAAAACGCTGTTTTGAACTACTCAACTGACAAATTCATGTTTTCTTCCGTGCGAAACGGCGATTTATGAGAAATTACTATAAAATTGCTGTTATAAACTTGCAAAAACATAGAGAAACGCTGTTTTGAACTATTCAAACTGACAAATTCATGTTTCTTTCGTGTGAAACGGCGATTTATGAGAAATGACGATAAAATTGCTGTTTTAAACTTGCAAAAATATAGAAAAACGCTGTTTTGAACTACTCAAACTGACAAATTCAAGTTTCTTCCGTGCGAAACGGCGATTTATGAGAAATTACTATAAAATTGCTGTTATAAACTTGCAAAAAACATAGAAAAACGCTGTTTTGAACTATTCAAACTGACAAATTCATGTTTCTTTCGTGTGAAACGGCGATTTATGAGAAATGACGATAAAATTGCTGTTTTAAACTTGCAAACACATAGAAAAACGCTGTTTTGAACTATTTAAACTGACAAATTCATGTTTCTTACGTGCGAAACGGCGATTTATGAGAAATGACGATAAAATTGCTGTTTTAAACTTGCAAAAACATAGAAAAATGCTGTTTTAAACTATTCAAACTGACAAATTCATGTTTCTTTCGTGCGAAACGGCAATTTATGAGAAATGACGAAAAAATTGCTGTTTTAAACTTGCAAAAACATAGAAAAACGCTGTTTTCAACTATTCAAACTGATAAATTCATGTTTCTTACGTTCCAAACGGTGGATTTTGTGAAATTACGATAAAATTGCTGTTTTAAACTTGCAAAAACATTGAAAAACGCTGTTTTCAACTATTCAAACTGACAAATTCATGTTTCTTCCGTGCGAAACGGCGATTTATGAGAAATTACGATAAAATTGCTGTTTTAAACTTGCAAAAACATTGAAAAACGCTGTTTTGAACTATTTAAAATGACAAATTCATGTTTCTTTCGTGTGAAACGGCGATTTATGAAAAATGACGATAAAATTGCTGTTTTAAACTTGCAAAAACATAGCAAAACGCTGTTTTGAACTACTCAAACTGACAAATTCATGTTTCTTTCGTGCGAAACGGCGATTTATGATAAATGATGATAAAATTGCTGTTTTTAAAACTTGCAAAAACATAGAAAAACGCTGTTTTGAACTATTCAAACTGACAAATTTATGTTTCTTTCCTGTGAAACGGCGATTTATGAGAAATGACGATAAAAATTGCTGTTTTAAACTTCCAAAAACATAGAAAAACGCTGTTTTGAACTATTCAAACTGACAAATTTATGTTTCTTTCGTGCGAAACGGCGATTTTATGAGAAATGACGATAAAATTGCTGTTTTAAACTTGCAAAAACATAGAAAAACGCTGTTTTCAACTATTCAAACTGATAAATTCATGTTTCTTACGTTTGAAACGGTGGATTTTTGTGAAATCACGATTAAAATTGCTGTTTTTAAACTTGCAAAAAACATAGAAAACGCTGTTTTAAAATATTTAAACTGATAAATTCATGTTTCTTACGTTGGAAACGGGGATTTTTGTGAAATCACGATAAAATTGCTGTTTTAAACTTGCAAAAACATTGAAAAACGCTGTTATCAACTATTCAAACTGACAAATTCATGTTTCTTCCGTGCGAAACGGCGATTTATGAGAAATTACGATAAAATTGCTGTTTTAAACTTGCAAAAACATAGAAAAACGCAGTTTTGAACTATTCAAACTGACAAATTCATGTTTCTTTCGTGTGAAACGGCGATTTATGAGAAATGACGATAAATTGCTGTTTTAAACTTGCAACAACATAGAAAAACGCTGTTTGAACTATTCAAACTGACAAATTCATGTTTCTTTCGTGAGAAACGGCGATTTATGAGAAATAACGATAAAATTGCTGTTTTAAACTTGCAAAAACATAGAAAACGCTGTTTTGAACTACTTAAACTGACAAATTCATGTTTCTTCCGTGCGAAACGGCGATTTATGAGAAATTATTATAAAATTGCTGTTATAAACTTGCAAAAACATAGAGAAAAACGCTGTTTTGAACTATTCAAACTGACAAATTCATGTTTCTTTCGTGTGAAACGGCGATTTATGAAAAATGACGATAAAATTGCTGTTTTAAACTTGCAAAAACATAGAAAAACGCTGTATTGAACTACTCAAACTGACAAATTCATGTTTCTTCCGTGCGAAACGGCGATTTATGAGAAATAACGATAAAATTGCTGTTTTAAACTTGCAAAAACATAAAAAACGCTGTTTTGACCTATTCAAACTGACAAATTCATGTTTCTTTCGTGCGAAACGGCGATTTATGAGAAATGACGATAAAAATTGCTGTTTTAAACTTGCAAAAACATAGAAAAACGCTGTTTTCAACTATTCAAACTGATAAATTCATGTTTCTTACGTTCGAAACGGTGGATTTTTGTGAAATCACGATAAAATTGCTGTTTTAAACTTGCAAAAACATAGAAAAACGCTGTTTTGAACTATTCAAACTGACAAATTCATGTTTCTTACGTGTGAAACGGCGATTTATGAGAAATGACGATAAAATTGCTGTTTTAAACTTGCAAAACATAGAAAAATGCTGTTATTGAACTATTCAAACTGACAAATTCATGTTTCTTTCGTGCGAAACGGCAATTTATGAGAAATGACGATAAAATTGCTGTTTTAAAACTTGCAAAAACATAGAAAAACGCTGTTTTCAACTATTCAAACTGATTAATTCATGTTTCTTACATTCCAAACGGTGGATTTTGTGAAATTACGATAAAATTGCTGTTTTAAACTTGCAAAAACATGAAAAACGCTGTTTTCAACTATTCAAACTGACAAATTCATGTTTCTTCCGTGCGAAACGGCGATTTATGAGAAATTACGATAAAATTGCTGTTTTAAACTTGCAAAAACCATAGAAAAACGCTGTTTTGAACTATTCAAAATGACAAATTCATGTTTCTTTCGTGTGAAACGGCGATTTATGAGAAATTACGATAAAATTGCTGTTTTAAACTTGCAAAAAACATAGAAAAACGCTGTTTTGAACTACTCAAACTGACAATTCAAGATTCTTCCGTGCGAAACGGCGATTTATGAGAATTACTATAAAATTGCTGTTATAAACTTGCAAAAAACATAGAAAAACGCTGTTTTGAACTATTCAAACTGACAAATTCATGTTTCTTTCGTGTGAAACGGCGATTTATGAGAAATGACGATAAAATTGCTGTTTTAAACTTGCAACAACATAGAAAAACGCTGTTTTGAACTATTTAAACTGACAAATTCATGTTTCTTTCGTGAGAAACGGCGATTTATGAGAAATAACGATAAAATTGCTGTTTTAAACTTGCAAAAACATAGAAAAACGCTGTTTTGAACTACTTAAACTGACAAATTCATGTTTCTTCCGTGCGAAACGGCGATTTATGAGAAATTATTATAAAATTGCTGTTATAAACTTGCAAAACATAGAAAAACGCTGTTTTGAACTATTCAAACTGACAAATTCATGTTTCTTTCGTGTGAAACGGCGATTTATGAAAAATGACGATAAAATTGCTGTTTTAAACTTGCAAAAACATAGAAAAACGCTGTATTGAACTACTCAAACTGACAAATTCATGTTTCTTCCGTGCGAAACGGCGATTTATGAGAAATAACGATAAAATTGCTGTTTTAAACTTGCAAAAACATAGAAAAACGCTGTTTTGACCTATTCAAACTGACAAATTCATGTTTCTTTCGTGCGAAACGGCGATTTATGAGAAATGACGATAAAATTGCTGTTTTAAACTTGCAAAAACATAGAAAAATGCTGTTTTGAACTATTCAAACTGACAAATTCATGTTTCTTTCGTGCGAAACGGCAATTTATGAGAAATGACGATAAAATTGCTGTTTTAAACTTGCAAAAACATAGAAAAACGCTGTTTTCAACTATTCAAACTGATAAATTCATGTTTCTTACATTCCAAACGGTGGATTTTTGTGAAATTACGATAAAATTGCTGTTTTAAACTTGCAAAAACATTGAAAAACGCTGTTTTCAACTATTTAAACTGACAAATTCATGTTTCTTTCGTGCGAAACGGCGATTTATGAGAAGTTACGATAAAATTGCTGTTTTAAACTTGCAAAAACATAGAAAAACGCTGTTTTGAACTATTCAAAATGACAAATTCATGTTTCTTTCGTGTGAAACGGCGATTTATGAGAAATTACGATAAAATTGCTGTTTTAAACTTGCAAAAACATAGAAAAACGCTGTTTTGAACTACTCAAACTGACAAATTCAAGTTTCTTCCGTGCGAAACGGCGATTTATGAGAAATTACTATAAAATTGCTGTTATAAACTTGCAAAAACATAGAAAAACGCTGTTTTGAACTATTCAAACTGACAAATTCATGTTTCTTTCGTGTGAAACGGCGATTTATGAGAAATGACGATAAAATTGCTGTTTTAAACTTGCAAAAACATAGAAAAACGCTGTTTTGAACTATTCAAACTGACAAATTCATGTTTCTTACGTGTGAAACGGCGATTTATGAGAAATGACGATAAAATTGCTGTTTTAAACTTGCAAAAACATAGAAAAATGCTGTTTTAAACTATTCAAACTGACAAATTCATGTTTGTTTCGTGCGAAACGGCAATTTATGAGAAATGACGAAAAAATTGCTGTTTTAAACTTGCAAAAACATAGAAAAACGCTGTTTTCAACTATTCAAACTGATAAATTCATGTTTCTTACGTTCCAAACGGTGGATTTTTGTGAAATTACGATAAAATTGCTGTTTTAAACTTGCAAAAACATTGAAAAACGCTGTTTTCAACTATTCAAACTGACAAATTCATGTTTCTTCCGTGCGAAACGGCGATTTATGAGAAATTACGATAAAATTGCTGTTTTAAACTTGCAAAAACATAGAAAAACGCTGTTTTGAACTATTTAAAATGACAAATTCATGTTTCTTTCGTGTGAAACGGCGATTTATGAAAAATGGCGATAAAATTGCTGTTTTAAACTTGCAAAAACATAGAAAAACGCTGTTTTGAACTACTCAAACTGACAAATTCATGTTTCTTTCGTGAGAAACGGCGATTTATGATAAATGATGATAAAATTGCTGTTTTAAACTTGCAAAAACATAGAAAAACGCTGTTTTGAACTATTCAAACTGACAAATTCATGTTTCTTTCCTGTGAAACGGCGAATTATGAGAAATGACGATAAAATTGCTGTTTTAAACTTCCAAAAACATAGAAAAACGCTGTTTTGAACTATTCAAACTGACAAATTTATGTTTCTTTTGTGCGAAACGGCGATTTATGAGAAATGACGATAAAATTGCTGTTTTAAACTTGCAAAAACATAGAAAAACGCTGTTTTCAACTATTCAAACTGATAAATTCATGTTTCTTACGTTTGAAACGGTGGATTTTTGTGAAATCACGATAAAATTGCTGTTTTAAACTTGCAAAAACATAGAAAAACGCTGTTTTGACCTATTCAAACTGACAAATTCATGTTTCTTACGTTGGAAACGGTGGATTTTTGTGAAATCACGATAAAATTGCTGTTTTAAACTTGCAAAAACATTGAAAAACGCTGTTATCAACTATTCAAACTGACAAATTCATGTTTCTTCCGTGCGAAACGGCGATTTATGAGAAATTACGATAAAATTGCTGTTTTAAACTTGCAAAAACATAGAAAAACGCAGTTTTGAACTATTCAAACTGACAAATTCATGTTTCTTTCGTGTGAAACGGCGATTTATGAGAAATGACGATAAAATTGCTGTTTTAAACTTGCAACAACATAGAAAAACGCTGTTTTGAACTATTCAAACTGACAAATTCATGTTTCTTTCGTGAGAAACGGCGATTTATGAGAAATAACGATAAAATTGCTGTTTTAAACTTGCAAAAACATAGAAAAACGCTGTTTTGAACTACTTAAACTGACAAATTCATGTTTCTTCCGTGCGAAACGGCGATTTATGAGAAATTACTATAAAATTGCTGTTATAAACTTGCAAAAACATAGAAAAACGCTGTTTTGAACTATTCAAACTGACAAATTCATGTTTCTTTCGTGTGAAACGGCGATTTATGAAAAATGACGATAAAATTGCTGTTTTAAACTTGCAAAAACATAGAAAAACGCTGTTTTGAACTACTCAAACAGACAAATTCATGTTTCTTCCGTGCGAAACGGCGATTTATGAGAAATAACGATAAAATTGCTGTTTTAAACTTGCAAAAACATAGAAAAACGCTGTTTTGACCTATTCAAACTGACAAATTCATGTTTCTTTCGTGCGAAACGGCGAATTATGAGAAATGACGATAAAATTGCTGTTTTAAACTTGCAAAAACATAGAAAAACGCTGTTTTCAACTATTCAAACTGATAAATTCATGTTTCTTACGTTCGAAACGGTGGATTTTTGTGAAATCACGATAAAATTGCTGTTTTAAACTTGCAAAAACATAGAAAAACGCTGTTTTGAACTATTCAAACTGACAAATTCATGTTTCTTACGTGTGAAACGGCGATTTATGAGAAATGACGATAAAATTGCTGTTTTAAACTTGCAAAAACATAGAAAAACGCTGTTTTGAACTATTCAAACTGACAAATTCATGTTTCTTACGTGTGAAACGGCGATTTATGAGAAATGACGATAAAATTGCTGTTTTAAACTTGCAAAAACATAGAAAAATGCTGTTTTGAACTATTCAAACTGACAAATTCATGTTTCTTTCGTGCGAAACGGCAATTTATGAGAAATGACGATAAAATTGCTGTTTTAAACTTGCAAAAACATAGAAAAACACTGTTTTCAACTATTCAAACTGATAAATTCATGTTTCTTACATTCCAAACGGTGGATTTTTGTGAAATTACGATAAAATTGCTGTTTTAAACTTGCAAAAACATTGAAAAACGCTGTTTTCAACTATTCAAACTGACAAATTCATGTTTCTTCCGTGCGAAACGGCGATTTATGAGAAATTACGATAAAATTGCTGTTTTAAACTTGCAAAAACATAGAAAAACGCTGTTTTGAACTATTCAAAATGACAAATTCATGTTTCTTTCGTGTGAAACGGCGATTTATGAGAAATTACGATAAAATTGCTGTTTTAAACTTGCAAAAACATAGAAAAAAGCTGTTTTGAACTACTCAAACTGACAAATTCATGTTTCTTTCTTGCGAAACGGCGATTTATGATAAATGACGATAAAATTGCTGTTTTAAACTTGCAAAAACATAGAAAAACGCTGTTTTGAACTATTCAAACTGACAAATTCATGTTTCTTTCGTGTGAAACGGCGATTTATGAGAAATGACGATAAAATTGCTGTTTTAAACTTGCAAAAACATAGAAAAACGCTGTTTTCAACTATTCAAACTGATAAATTCATGTTTCTTACGTTCGAAACGGTGGATTTTTGTGAAATCACGATAAAATTGCTGTTTTAAACTTGCAAAAACATAAAAAAACGCTGTTTTGAACTATTCAAACTGATAAATTCATGTTTCTTACGTTGGAAACGGTGGATTTTTGTGAAATCACGATAAAATTGCTGTTTTAAACTTGCAAAAACATTGAAAAACGCTGTTATCAACTATTCAAACTGACAAATTCATGTTATTCCGTGCGAAACGGCGATTTATGAGAAATTACGATAAAATTGCTGTTTTAAACTTGCAAAAACATAGAAAAACGCTGTTTTGAACTATTCAAACTGACAAATTCATGTTTCTTACGTGTGAAACGGCGATTTATGAGAAATGACGATAAAATTGCTGTTTTAAACTTGCAAAAACATAGAAAAACGCTGTTTTGAACTACTCAAACTGACAAATTCATTTTTCTTTCGTGCGAAACGGCGATTTATGATAAATGACGATAAAATTGCTGTTTTAAACTTGCAAAAACATATAAAAACGCTGTTTTGAACTACTCAAACTGACAAATTCATGTTTCTTCCGTGCGAAACGGCGATTTATGAGAAATTACTATAAAATTGCTGTTATAAACTTGCAAAAACATAGAAAAACGCTGTTTTGAACTATTCAAACTGACAAATTCATGTTTCTTTCGTGTGAAACGGCGATTTATGAGAAATGACGATAAAATTGCTGTTTTAAACTTGCAAAAACATAGAAAAACGCTGTTTTGAACTACTCAAACTGAGAAATTCATGTTTCTTCCGTGCGAAACGGCGAATTATGAGAAATTACTATAAAATTGCTGTTATAAACTTGTAAAAACATAGAAAAACGCTGTTTTGAACTATTTAAACTGACAAATTCATGTTTCTTTCGTGTGAAACGGCGATTTATGAGAAATGACGATAAAATTGCTGTTTTAAACTTGCAAAAACATAGAAAAACGCTGTTTCGAACTATTCAAACTGACAAATTCATGTTTCTTTCGTGCGAAACGGCGATTTATGAGAAATGACGATAAAATTGCTGTTTTAAACTTGCAAAAACATAGAAAAACGCTGTTTTCAACTATTCAAACTGATAAATTCATGTTTCTTACTTTCGAAACGGTGGATTTTTGTGAAATCACGATAAAATTGCTGTTTTAAACTTGCAAAAACATAGAAAAACGCTGTTTTGAACTACTCAAACTGACAAATTCATGTTTCTTCCGTGCGAAACGGCGATTTATGAGAAATTACTATAAAATTGCTGTTATAAACTTGCAAAAACATAGAGAAACGCTGTTTTGAACTATTCAAACTGACAAATTCATGTTTCTTACGTTCCAAACGGTGGATTTTTGTGAAATCACGATAAAATTGCTGTTTTAAACATGCAAAAACATTGAAAAACGCTGTTTTCAACTATTAAAACTGACAAATTCATGTTTCTTCCGTGCGAAACGGCGATTTATGAGAAATTACGATAAAATTGCTGTTTTAAACTTGCAAAAACATAGAAAAACGCTGTTTTGAACTATTCAAACTGATAAATTTATGTTTCTTACGTTGGAAACGGTGGATTTTTGTGAAATCACGATAAAACTGCTGTTTTAAACTTGCAAAAACATTTAAAAACGCTGTTATCAACTATTCAAACTGACAAATTCATGTTTCTTCCGTGCGAAACGGCGATTTATGAGAAATTACGATAAAATTGCTGTTTTAAACTTGCAAAAACATAGAAAAACGCTGTTTTGAACTATTCAAACTGACAAATTCATGTTTCTTTCGTGAGAAACGGCGATTTATGAGCAATGACGATAAAATTGCTGTTTTAAACTTGCAAAAACATAGAAAAACGCTGTTTTAAACTACTCAAACTGACAAATTCATGTTTCTTTCGTGCGAAACGGCGATTTATGATAAATGACGATAAAATTGCTGTTTTAAACTTGCAAAAACATAGAAAAACGCTGTTTTGAACTACTCAAACTGACAAATTCATGTTTCTTCCGTGCGAAACGGCGATTTATGAGAAATTACTATAAAATTGCTGTTATAAACTTGCAAATACATAGAAAAACGCTGTTTTGAACTATTCTAACTGACAAATTCATGTTTCTTTCGTGTGAAACGGCGATTTATGAGAAATGACGATAAAATTGCTGTTTTAAACTTGCAAAAACATAGAAAAACGCTGTTTTGAACTACTCAAACTGACAAATTCATGTTTCTTCCGTGCGAAACGGCGATTTATGAGAAATTACTATAAAATTGCTGTTATAAACTTGCAATAACATAGAAAAACGCTGTTTTGAACTATTCAAACTGACAAATTCATGTTTCTTTCGTGTGAAACGGCGATTTATGAGAAATGACGAAAAAATTGCTGTTTTAAACTTGCAAAAACATAGAAAAACGCTGTTTTGAACTATTCAAACTGACAAATTCATGTTTCTTACGTGTGAAACGGCGATTTATGAGAAATGACGATAAAATTGCTGTTTTAAACTTGCAAAAACATAGAAAAACGCTGTTTTGAACTATTCAAACTGACAAATTCATGTTTCTTTCGTGCGAAACGGCGATTTATGAGAAATGACGATAAAATTGCTGTTTTAAACTTGCAAAAACATAGAAAAACGCTGTTTTCAACTATTCAAACTGATAAATTCATGTTTCTTACGTTCCAAACGGTGGATTTTTGTGAAGTCACGATAAAATTGCTGTTTTAAACTTGCAAAAACATTGAAAAACGCTGTTTTCAACTATTCAAACTGACAAATTCATGTTTCTTCCGTGCGAAACGGCGATTTATGAGAAATTACGATAAAATTGCTGTTTTAAACTTGCAAAAACATAGAAAAACACTGTTTTGAACTATTCAAACTGACAAATTCATGTTTCTTTCGTGTGAAACGGCGATTTATGAGAAATGACGATAAAATTGCTGTTTTAAACTTGCAAAATCATAGAAAAACGCTGTTTTGAACTACTCAAACTGACAAATTCATGTTTCTTTCGTGCGAAACGGCGATTTATGATAAATGACGATAAAATTGCTGTTTTAAACTTGCAAAAACATAGAAAAACGCTGTTTTGAACTATTCAAACTGACAAATTCATGTTTCTTTCGTGTGAAACGGCCATTTATGAGAAATGACGATAAAATTGCTGTTTTAAACTTGCAAAAACATAGAAAAACGCTGTTTTGAACTATTCAAACTGACAAATTCATGTTTCTTTCGTGCGAAACGGCGATTTATGAGAAATGACGATAAAATTGCTGTTTTAAACTTGCAAAAACATAGAAAAACGCTGTTTTCAACTATTCAAACTGATAAAATCATGTTTCTTACGTTCGAAACGGTGGATTTTTGTGAAATCACGATAAAATTGCTGTTTTAAACTTGCAAAATCATAGAGAAACGCTGTTTTGAACTATTCAATCTGATAAATTCATGTTTCTTACGTTGGAAACGTTGGATTTTTGTGAAATCACGATAAAATTGCTGTTTTAAACTTGCAAAAACATTGAAAAACGCTGTTTTCAACTATTCAAACTGACAAATTCATGTTTCGTCCGTGCGAAACGGCGATTTATGAGAAATTACGATAAAATTGCTGTTTTAAACTTGCAAAAACATAGAAAAACGCTGTTTTGAACTACTCAAACTGACAAATTAATGTTTCTTCCGTGCGAAACGGCGATTTATGAGAAATTACTATAAAATTGCTGTTATAAACTTGCAAAAACATAGAAAAACGCTGTTTTGAACTATTCAATCTGACAAATTCATGTTTCTTTCGTGCGAAACGGTGGATTTTTGTGAAATCACGATAAAATTGCTGTTTTAAACTTGCAAAACCATAGAAAAACGCTGTTTTGAACTACTCAAACTGACAAATTCATGTTTCTTCCGTGCGAAACGGCAATTTATGAGAAATTACTATAAAATTGCTGTTATAAACTTGCAAAAACATAGAAAAACGCTGTTTTGAACTATTAAAACTGACAAATTCATGATTCTTACGTGTGAAACGGCGATTTATGAGAAATGACGATAAAATTGCTGTTTTAAACTTGCAAAAACATAGAAAAACGCTGTTTTGAACTATTCAAACTGACAAATTCATGTTTCTTTCGTGCGAAACGGCGATTTATGAGAAATGACCATAAAATTGCTGTTTTAAACTTGCAAAAACATAGAAAAACGCTGTTTTCAACTATTCAAACTGATAAATTCATGTTTCTTACGTTCCAAACGGTGGATTTTTGTGAAATCACGATAAAATTGCTGTTTTAAACTTGCAAAAACATTGAAAAACGCTGTTTTCAACTATTCAAACTGACAAATTCATGTTTCTTCCGTGCGAAACGGCGATTTATGAGAAATTACGATAAAATTGCTGTTTTAAACTTGCAAAAACATAGAAAAACGCTGTTTTGAACTATTCAAACTGACAAATTCATGTTTCTTTCGTGTGAAACGGCGATTTATGAGAAATGACGATAAAATTGTTGTTTTAAACTTGCAAAAACATAGAAAAACGCTGTTTTGAACTACTCAAACTGACAAATTCATGTTTCTTTCGTGCGAAACGGCGATTTATGATAAATGATGATAAAATTGCTGTTTTAAACTTGCAAAAACATAGAAAAACGCTGTTTTGAACTATTCAACTGACAAATTCATGTTTCTTTCGTGTGAAACGGGGATTTATGAGAAATGACGATAAAATTGCTGTTTTAAACTTGCAAAAACATAGAAAAACGCTGTTTTGAACTATTCAAACTGACAAATTCATGTTTCTTTCGTGCGAAACGGCGATTTATGAGAAATGACGATAAAATTGCTGTTTTAAACTTGCAAAAACATAGAAAAACGCTGTTTTCAACTATTCGAACTGATAAATTCATGTTTCTTACGTTCGAAACGGTGGATTTTTGTGAAATCACGATAAAATTGCTGTTTTAAACTTGCAAAAACATAGAAAAACGCTGTTTTGAACTATTCAAACTGATAAATTCATGTTTCTTACGTTGGAAACGTTGGATTTTTGTGAAATCACGATAAAATTGCTGTTTTAAACTTGCAAAAACATTGAAAAACGCTGTTTTCAACTATTCAGACTGACAAATTCATGTTTCGTCCGTGCGAAACGGCGATTTATGAGAAATTACGATAAAATTGCTGTTTTAAACTTGCAAAAACATAGAAAAACGCTGTTTTGAACTATTCAACTGACAAATTCATGTTTCTTTCGTGTGAAACGGGGATTTATGAGAAATGACGATAAAATTGCTGTTTTAAACTTGCAAAAACATAGAAAAACGCTGTTTTGAACTATTCAAACTGACAAATTCATGTTTCTTTCGTGCGAAACGGCGATTTATGAGAAATGACGATAAAATTGCTGTTTTAAACTTGCAAAAACATAGAAAAACGCTGTTTTCAACTATTCAAACTGATAAATTCATGTTTCTTTCGTTCGAAACGGTGGATTTTTGTGAAATCACGAGAAAATTGCTGTTTTAAACTTGCAAAAACATAGAAAAACGCTGTTTTGAACTATTCAAACTGATAAATTCATGTTTCTTACGTTGGAAACGTTGGATTTTTGTGAAATCACGATAAAATTGCTGTTTTCAACTTGCAAAAACATTGAAAAACGCTGTTTTCAACTATTCAGACTGACAAATTCATGTTTCGTCCGTGCGAAACGGCGATTTATGAGAAATTACGATAAAATTGCTGTTTTAAACTTGCAAAAACATAGAAAAACGCTGTTTTGAACTACTCAAACTGACAAATTAATGTTTCTTCCATGCGAAACGGCGATTTATGAGAAATTACTATAAAATTACTGTTATAAACTTGCAAAAACATAGAAAAACGCTGTTTTGAACTATTCAATCTGACAAATTCATGTTTCTGTCGTGCGAAACGGCGATTTTTGAGAAATGACGATAAAATTGCTGTTTTAAACTTGCAAAAACATAGAAAAACGCTGTTTTGAACTATTCAAACTGACAAATTCATGTTTCTTACGTGTGAAACGGCGATTTATGAGAAATGACGATAAAATTGCTGTTTTAACTTGCAAAAACATAGAAAAACGCTGTTTTGAACTATTCAAACTGATAAATTCATGTTTCTTACGTTCAAAACGGTGGATTTTTGTGAAATCACGATAAAATTGCTGTTTTAAACTTGCAAAAACATAGAAAAACGCTGTTTTGAACTACTCAAACTGACAAATTCATGTTTCTTCCGTGCGAAACGGCGATTTATGAGAAATTACTATAAAATTGCTGTTATAAACGTGCAAAAACATAGAAAAACGCTGTTTTGAACTATTCAAACTGACAAATTCATGTTTGTTTCGTGTGAAACAGCGATTTATGAGAAATGACGATAAAATTGCTGTTTTAAACTTGCAAAAACATAGAAAAACGCTGTTTTGAACTATTCAAACTGACAAATTCATGTTTCTTACGTGTGAAACGGCGATTTATGAGAAATGACGATAAAATTGCTGTTTTAACTTGCAAAAACATAGAAAAACGCTGTTTTGAACTATTCAAAATGTCAAATTCATGTTTCTTTCGTGCGAAACGGCGATTTATGAGAAATGACGATAAAATTGCTGTTTTAAACTTGCAAAAACATAGAAAAACGCTGTTTTGAACTATTCAACTGACAAATTCATGTTTCTTTCGTGTGAAACGGGGATTTATGAGAAATGACGATAAAATTGCTGTTTTAAACTTGCAAAAACATAGAAAAACGCTGTTTTGAACTATTCAAACTGACAAATTCATGTTTCTTTCGTGCGAAACGGCGATTTATGAGAAATGACGATAAAATTGCTGTTTTAAACTTGCAAAAACATAGAAAAACGCTGTTTTCAACTATTCAAACTGATAAATTCATGTTTCTTACGTTCGAAACAGTGGATTTTTGTGAAATCACGATAAAATTGCTGTTTTAAACTTGCAAAAACATAGAAAAACGCTGTTTTGAACTATTCAAACTGATAAATTCATGTTTCTTACGTTGGAAACGTTGGATTTTTGTGAAATCACGATAAAATTGCTGTTTTAAACTTGCAAAAACATTGAAAAACGCTGTTTTCAACTATTCAGACTGACAAATTCATGTTTCGTCCGTGCGAAACGGCGATTTATGAGAAATTACGATAAAATTGCTGTTTTAAACTTGCAAAAACATAGAAAAACGCTGTTTTGAACTACTCAAACTGACAAATTAATGTTTCTTCCGTGCGAAACGGCGATTTATGAGAAATTACTATAAAATTGCTGTTATAAACTTGCAAAAACATAGAAAAACGCTGTTTTGAACTATTCAATCTGACAAATTCATGTTTCTGTCGTGCGAAACGGCGATTTTTGAGAAATGACGATAAAATTGCTGTTTTAAACTTGCAAAAACATAGAAAAACGCTGTTTTCAACTATTCAAACTGATAAATTCATGTTTCTTACGTTCGAAACGGTGGATTTTTGTGAAATCACGATAAAATTGCTGTTTTAAACTTGCAAAAACATAGAAAAACGCTGTTTTGAACTACTCAAACTGACAAATTCATGTTTCTTCCGTGCGAAACGGCGATTTATGAGAAATTACTATAAAATTGCTGTTATAAACGTGCAAAAACATAGAAAAACGCTGTTTTGAACTATTCAAACTGACAAATTCATGTTTCTTTCGTGTGAAACGGCGATTTATGAGATATGACGATAAAATTGCTGTTTTAAACTTGCAAAAACATAGAAAAACGCTGTTTTGAACTATTCAAACTGACAAATTCATGTTTCTTACGTGTGAAACGGCGTATTATGAGAAATGACGATAAAATTGCTGTTTTAAACTTGCGAAAACATAGAAAAACGCTGTTTTGAACTATTCAATCTGACAAATTCATGTTTCTTTCGTGCGAAACGGCGATTTTTGAGAAATGACGATAAAATTGCTGTTTTAAACTTGCAAAAACATAGAAAAACGCTGTTTTCAACTATTCAAACTGATAAATTCATGTTTCTTACGTTCGAAACGGTGGATTTTTGTGAAATCACAATAAAATTGCTGTTTTAAACTTGCAAAAACATAGAAAAACGCTGTTTTGAACTACTCAAACTGACAAATTCATGTTTCTTCCGTGCGAAACGGCGATTTATGAGAAATTACTATAAAATTGCTGTTATAAACGTGCAAAAACATAGAAAAACGCTGTTTTGAACTATTCAAACTGACAAATTCATGTTTGTTTCGTGTGAAACAGCGATTTATGAGAAATGACGATAAAATTGCTGTTTTAAACTTGCAAAAACATAGAAAAACGCTGTTTTGAACTATTCAAACTGACAAATTCATGTTTCTTACGTGTGAAACGGCGATTTATGAGAAATGACGATAAAATTGCTGTTTTAAACTTGCAAAAACACAGAAAAACGCTGTTTTGAACTATTCAAACTGTCAAATTCATGTTTCTTTCCTGCGAAACGGCGATTTATGAGAAATGACGATAAAATTGCTGTTTTAAACTTGCAAAAACATAGAAAAACGCTGTTTTGAACTACTCAAACTGAAAAATTAATGTTTCTTCCGTGCGAAACGGCGATTTATGAGAAATTACTATAAAATTGCTGTTATAAACTTGCAAAAACATAGAAAACCGCTGTTTTGAACTATTCAATCTGACAAATTCATGTTTCTTTCGTGCGAAACGGTGGATTTTTGTGAAATCACGATAAAATTGCTGTTTTAAACTTGCAAAAACATAGAAAAACGCTGTTTTGAACTACTCAAACTGACAAATTCATGTTTCTTCCGTGCGAAACGGCGATTTATGAAAAATTACTATAAAATTGCTGTTATAAACTTGCAAAAATATAGAAAAACGCTGTTTTGAACTATTCAAACTGACAAATTCATGATTCTTACGTGTGAAACGGCGATTTATGAGAAATGACGATAAAATTGCTGTTTTAAACTTGCAAAAACATAGAAAAACGCTGTTTTGAACTATTCAAACTGACAAATTCATGTTTCTTTCGTGCGAAACGGCGATTTATGAGAAATGACCATAAAATTGCTGTTTTAAACTTGCAAAAACATGGAAAAACGCTGTTTTCAACTATTCAAACTGATAAATTCATGTTTCTTACGTTCCAAACGGTGGATTTTTGTGAAATCACGATAAAATTGCTGTTTTAAACTTGCAAAAACATTGAAAAAGGCTGTTTTCAACTATTCAAACTGACAAATTCATGTTTCTTCCGTGCGAAACGGCGATTTATAAGAAATTACGATAAAATTGCTGTTTTAAACTTGCAAAAACATAGAAAAACGCTGTTTTGAACTATTCAAACTGACAAATTCATGTTTCTTTCGTGTGAAACGGCGATTTATGAGAAATGACGATAAAATTGCTGTTTTAAACTTGCAAAAACATAGAAAAACGCTGTTTTGAACTACTCAAACTGAAAAATTCATGTTTCTTTCGTGCGAAACGGCGATTTATGATAAATGACGATAAAATTGCTGTTTTAAACTTGCAAAAACATAGAAAAACGCTGTTTTGAACTATTCAAACTGACAAATTCATGTTACTTTCGTGTGAAACGGCGATTTATGAGAAATGACGATAAAATTGCTGTTTTAAACTTGCAAAAACATAGAAAAACGCTGTTTTGAACTATTCAAACTGACAAATTCATGTTTCTTTCGTGCGAAACGGCGATTTATGAGAAATGACCATAAAATTACTGTTTTAAACTTGCAAAAACATAGAAAAACGCTGTTTTCAACTATTCAAACTGATAAATTCATGTTTTTTACGTTCCAAACGGTGGATTTTTGTGAAATCACGATAAAAATTGCTGTTTTAAACTTGCAAAAACATTGAAAAACGCTGTTTTCAACTATTCAAACTGACAAATTCATGTTTCTTCCGTGCGAAACGGCGATTTATGAGAAATTACGATAAAATTGCTGTTTTAAACTTGCAAAAACATAGAAAAACGCTGTTTTGAACTATTCAAACTGACAAATTCATGTTTCTTTCGTGTGAAACGGCGATTTATGAGAAATGACGATAAAATTGCTGTTTTAAACTTGCAAAAACATAGAAAAACGCTGTTTTGAACTACTCAAACTGACAAATTCATGTTTTTTTCGTGCGAAACGGCGATTTATGATAAATGACGATAAAATTGCTGTTTTAAACTTGCAAAAACATAGAAAAACGCTGTTTTGAACTATTCAAACTGTCAAATTCATGTTTCTTTCGTGTGAAACGGCGATTTATGAGAAATGACGTTAAAATTGCTGTTTTAAACTTGCAAAAACATAGAAAAACGCTGTTTTGAACTATTCAAACTGACAAATTCATGTTTCTTTCGTGCGAAACGGCGATTTATGAGAAATGACGATAAAATTGCTGTTTTAAACTTGCAAAAACATAGAAAAACGCTGTTTTAAACTATTCAAACTGATAAATTCATGTTTCTTACGTTCGAAACGGTGGATTTTTGTGAAATCACGATAAAATTGCTGTTTTAAACTTGCAAAAACATAGAAAAACGCTGTTTTGAACTATTCAAACTGATAAATTCATGTTTCTTACGTTGGATTTTTGTGAAATCACGATAAAATTGCTGTTTTAAACTTGCAAAAACATTGAAAAACGCTGTTTTCAACTATTCAGACTGACAAATTCATGTTTCGTCCGTGCGAAACGGCGATTTATGAGAAATTACGATAAAATTGCTGTTTTAAACTTGCAAAAACATAGAAAAACGCTGTTTTGAACTACTCAAACTGACAAATTAATGTTTCTTCCGTGCGAAACGGCGATTTATGAGAAATTACTATAAAATTGCTGTTATAAACTTGCAAAAACATAGAAAAACGTTATTTTGAACTATTCAATCTGACAAATTCATGTTTCTTTCGTGCGAAACGGCGATTTTTGAGAAATGACGATAAAATTGCTGTTTTAAACTTGCAAAAACATAGAAAAACGCTGTTTTCAACTATTCAAACTGATAAATTCATGTTTCTTACGTTCGAAACGGTGGATTTTTGTGAAATCACGATAAAATTGCTGTTTTAAACTTGCAAAAACATAGAAAAACGCTGTTTTGAACTACTCAAACTGACAAATTCATGTTTCTTCCGTGCGAAACGGCGATTTATGAAAAATTACTATAAAATTGCTGTTATAAACGTGCAAAAACATAGAAAAACGCTGTTTTGAACTATTCAACTGACAAATTCATGTTTCTTTCGTGTGAAACGGCGATTTATGAGAAATGACGATAAAATTGCTGTTTTAAACTTGCAAAAACATAGAAAAACGCTGTTTTGAACTATTCAAACTGACAAATTCATGTTTCTTACGTGTGAAACGGCGATTTATGAGAAATGACGATAAAATTGCTGTTTTAAACTTGCAAAAACATAGAAAAACGCTGTTTTGAACTATTCAAACTGTCAAATTCATATTTCTTTCGTGCGAAACGGCGATTTATGAGAAATGACGATAAAATTGCTGTTTTAAACTTGCAAAAACATAGAAAAACGCTGTTTTCAACTATTCAAACTGATAAATTCATGTTTCTTACGTGCGAAACGGTGGATTTTTGTGAAATCACGATAAAATTGCTGTTTTAAACTTGCAAAAACATAGAAACACGCTGTTTTGAACTACTCAAACTGACAAATTCATGTTTCTTCCGTGCGAAACGGCGATTTATGAGAAATTACTATAAAATTGCTGTTATAAACGTGCAAAAACATAGAAAAACGCTGTTTTGAACTATTCAAACTGACAAATTCATGTTTGTTTCGTGTGAAACAGCGATTTATGAGAAATGACGATAAAATTGCTGTTTTAAACTTGCAAAAACATAGAAAAACGCTGTTTTGAACTATTCAAACTGACAAATTCATGTTTCTTACGTGTGAAACGGCGATTTATGAGAAATGACGATAAAATTGCTGTTTTAAACTTGCAAAAACATAGAAAAACGCTGTTTTGAACTATTCAAACTGTCAAATTCATGTTTCTTTCGTGCGAAACGGCGATTTATGAGAAATGACGATAAAATTGCTGTTTTAAACTTGCAAAAACATAGAAAAACGCTGTTTTGAACTACTCAAACTGAAAAATTAATGTTTCTTCCGTGCGAAACGGCGATTTATGAGAAATTACTATAAAATTGCTGTTATAAACTTGCAAAAACATAGAAAAACGCTGTTTTGAACTATTCAATCTGACAAATTCATGTTTCTTTCGTGCGAAACGGTGGATTTTTGTGAAATCACGATAAAATTGCTGTTTTAAACTTGCAAAAACATAGAAAAACGCTGTTTTGAACTACTCAAACTGACAAATTCATGTTTCTTCCGTGCGAAACGGCGATTTATGAGAAATTACTATAAAATTGCTGTTATAAACTTGCAAAAACATAGAAAAACGCTGTTTTGAACTATTCAAACTGACAAATTCATGTTTCTTATGTGTGAAACGGCGATTTATGAGAAATGACGATAAAATTGCTGTTTTAAACTTGCAAAAACATAGAAAAACGCTGTTTTGAACTATTCAAACTGACAAATTCATGTTTCTTTCGTGCGAAACGGCGATTTATGAGAAATGACCATAAAATTGCTGTTTTAAACTTGCAAAAACATGGAGAAACGCTGTTTTCAACTATTCAAACTGATAAATTCATGTTTCTTACGTTCCAAACGGTGGATTTTTGTGAAATCACGATAAAATTGCTGTTTTAAACTTGCAAAAACATTGAAAAACGCTGTTTTCAACTATTCAAACTGACAAATTCATGTTTCTTCCGTGCGAAACGGCGATTTATAAGGAATTACGATAAAATTGCTGTTTTAAACTTGCAAAAACATAGAAAAACGCTGTTTTGAACTATTCAAACTGACAAATTCATGTTTCTTTCGTGTGAAACGGCGATTTATGAGAAATGACGATAAAATTGCTGTTTTAAACTTGCAAAAACATAGAAAAACGCTGTTTTGAACTACTCAAACTGACAAATTAATTAATTTAATTACCAGTGAGTATATTTATAACACTAATATGGGTATTAAAATAATGTGTCTAGTGGAAACCTGGTGCCAGCCCGAGACAATCAACCTAGTGAATTTTCCAAACTTTACATGCGTGTCGAACTTTTGCCGACTAAACTCGAGAGGCGGAGGAGTGGCGATATGGTGTCACAACGAATTAACAAACATTCAACCCCTAGATTTAAATAACATTTGTGTAGAAAAACAGTTCGAAATCTGCGGAGTTCAATGGACAGCTCCAACATCGACCTATGTAATTCTCACTTGTTACAGGTCTCCCTGTGAACTAGCTAACTTTAACGAGTTCGTAGACAAGCTTTACTCGGTTCTAGACATGATGCACAGAACGCATCGTAAACTAATTGTAACAGGGGACTTTAATTTAGACCCACTGCGCGATAAACAGAAATTTATATATTTATGTGATACATTGTCTTTTTTTAATTTACAAAATATTGTTCACAACAAGACTAGGGGTAACAGTACCCTAGATTATATATTTACTAATTTTAATACAGAATGTTCCGTTTTAGAAAATCAAATTTCTGACCACAGAACAGTTGTAGCCAATTCGGCGGCCAACACAAAATTGAATAGGAAGTCCCATCTCGTGAGGGAGTTTTCTCGTGAAAACATTAAACTTTTTACATCAAGGATAGCCTTAGAGGACTGGTCAGGTATTTATACAACAAGTAATCTTAACGAGGCTTTTAATATCTTTTATGATATTTTCCTACACTACTTTAACTTTGTCTTCAATCACAAAAAAGTTTTCATAACCTATAAGCATAAAACCTGGGTAAATAGCCAAGTAAAAGAATCTAGCGCAAAATTAAAAAATCTCTTTCATTTAAAAAAAGCTTACCCGCTACTAGAACCAATGTACAAAATAGCAAGGCGTAGGCACCTCCTTCTGATAGCTGAGAGCAAAAAACAATTCTACCAAAATAAAATTAAAAACTCAGATAATATGTCCAAAACCGTTTGGAGTATCATTAATACCGAATCTAATTCCAAATCGGAGAAAAATAACTGCAACTCAAGTATAATTATCGATAATGTCGAGTTAACTGATCCGACGTCAATCGCCGAAAACTTTAACATATTCTTTAAAGAAGCACCTCACAATATAGCCAACCAGAACACGGGCAATAACTCTAGCACTACTAACTATAGCTCAAGCTCCAGGTACAACTCCTTCTTTGTAACGCCATATACCGAAGAGGAAGTTTATTCCCTGATAACTAATAAAATCAAAAATAAAATGTCGGCGGGACACGACGAGATCCCCAGCTCTCTAATCAAGAGCGCCGCGCTACATATTACTGCCCCACTAACCTATCTCATTAACCTTTCGTTTGAGACAGGCAAATTTCCTGAAAAACTGAAATTGAACAAAATTATACCTATTTATAAGAAAAAGAGTAAAAAAGATATGAACAATTATAGACCAGTCGCTCTTGCATCCTCTTTTTCTAAAGTGTTTGAATATGCTTTCCTAGCACGTTTAAATGACTTTATAAAATATAATAATTTAATAAATAAATGTCAATTCGGCTTTCAGGAAAATTGCTCTACTTTAACAGCGATCCAAAACGCATATTACGAGATTATTTCTGATATGGATAGAGGTAATAACCCCGTAGCAATATTCTGTGACTTGACGAAAGCGTTTGACTGCGTCAATCACAGAATATTGCTGCACAAACTTAGGTCGATGGGCATAAGAGGAGTTCCTTTGGAATGGATCTCAAACTTTCTCGAGGATCGCCAACAATACGTCTCGTTGAAATGGTCGAGCGATTCAGGACCTATCACGGTAAATTCTTCACCCACAAATACAGACAATGGTCTGCCACAAGGCAGTGTTCTCGCTCCAGTATTATTTGTCCTCTACGTAAACGATCTGAGCTCGATACTCAATGAAAAATGCTCTGTCACAATGTTTGCAGACGATACCTCAATCATTGTTTCGAACAGCTCCCAAAAAGAAGCCCATACTGTCTGTAATGAAAACTTAAATAATTTATCGAACTGGTTCAATAATAATTCTCTATTCTTAAACCTAAGCAAAACAGAATTTATCCAATTTCGAACTATCCAAAGCAAACGGAATCTAGAAATTGAGATTAAAATCGATAACTTCAAAGTAACACAAGTATCTAAAAGTAAATTCTTAGGTCTTACTATTAACGAAAACGTGAATGGGAAAGACCACGTAGAGACTATAATTTCATTACTAAGTTCGGTATGTTTTCAAATCCGACATCTGAAATCAGCTGTTGAACTAGAATACGTCATATGGTTCTACAGAGCACAAATCGAAGCCCGCTTGCGTTACGGGATTTGTTTCTGGGGCGAGACAGCCACACTAAAAACCGCTCTCTGCTTTCAGAAGAAGGTGGTCAGATGCATCGCTGGCGTACCACTGCGCACCAGCTGTAAACCTTTATTTATCAAATATAAATTACTACCAGTAACATGCTTATATATTATGGAACTAGCTATTTTCATATATAAAAACAAAACTAAATTTAAAACTCATCAGCACACGTTCTCTACGAGAAACAAAGATGACTTTGTGATCCCGAATTGCCGGCTCAATATCACGAGAAACTCCCCCCACGTGACGGGACTTCGTATCTATAACCACCTACCCCAAGGTATCAAAATGGGTAAAACCGCTAACATTTTTAAATCAAAATTGAAACTGTATTTATGTGAACATGTCTTCTATACATTAGATGAATTTTTCAATTGTTGTACTTAAGCATAAGTTTATTTTGTATGTGACGATCCCATACTGTATGTATATATAGTCCTGGAAATAAAAATTATTATTATTATTATTATTATTATTATTATTATTAAATTCATGTTTCTTTCGTGCGAAACGGCGATTTATGATAAATGACGATAAAATTGCTGTTTTAAACTTGCAAAAACATAGAAAAACGCTGTTTTGAACTATTCAAACTGACAAATTCATGTTACTTTCGTGTGAAACGGCGATTTATGAGAAATGACGATAAAATTCCTGTTTTAAACTTGCAAAAACATAGAAAAACGCTGTTTTGAACTATTCAAACTGACAAATTCATGTTTCTTTCGTGCGAAACGGCGATTTATGAGAAATGACCATAAAATTACTGTTTTAAACTTGCAAAAACATAGAAAAACGCTGTTTTCAACTATTCAAACTGATAAATTCATGTTTCTTACGTTCCAAACGGTTGATTTTTGTGAAATCACGATGAAATTGCTGTTTTAAACTTGCAAAAACATAGAAAAACGCTGTTTTGAACTATTCAAACTGATAAATTCATGTTTCTTACGTTGGATTTTTGTAAAATCACGATAAAATTGCTGTTTTAAACTTGCAAAAACATTGAAAAACGCTGTTTTCAACTATTCAGACTGACAAATTCATGTTTCGTCCGTGCGAAACGGCGATTTATGAGAAATTACGATAAAATTGCTGTTTTAAACTTCCAAAAACATAGAAAAACGCTGTTTTGAACTACTCAAACTGACAAATTAATGTTTCTTCCGTGCGAAACGGCGATTTATGAGAAATTACTATAAAATTGCTGTTATAAACTTGCAAAAACATAGAAAAACGTTATTTTGAACTATTCAATCTGACAAATTCATGTTTCTTTCGTGCGAAACGGCGATTTTTGAGAAATGACGATAAAATTGCTGTTTTAAACTTGCAAAAACATAGAAAAACGCTGTTTTCAACTATTCAAACTGATAAATTCATGTTTCTTACGTTCGAAACGGTGGATTTTTGTGAAATCACGATAAAATTGCTGCTTTAAACTTGCAAAAACATAGAAAAACGCTGTTTTGAACTACTCAAACTGACAAATTCATGTTTCTTCCGTGCGAAACGGCGATTTATGAAAAATTACTATAAAATTGCTGTTATAAACGTGCAAAAACATAGAAAAACGCTGTTTTGAACTATTCAAACTGACAAATTCATGTTTCTTTCGTGTGAAACGGCGATTTATGAGAAATGACGATAAAATTGCTGTTTTAAACTTGCAAAAACATAGAAAAACGCTGTTTTGAACTATTCAAACTGACAAATTCATGTTTCTTACGTGTGAAACGGCGATTTATGAGAAATGACGATAAAATTGCTGTTTTAAACTTGCAAAAACCTAGAAAAACGCTGTTTTGAACTATTCAAACTGTCAAATTCATGTTTCTTTCGTGCGAAACGGCGATTTATGAGAAATGACGATAAAATTGCTGTTTTAAACTTGCAAAAACATAGAAAAACGCTGTTTTCAACTATTCAAACTGATAAATTCATGTTTCTTACGTTCCAAACGGTGGATTTTTGTGAAATCACGATAAAATTGCTGTTTTAAACTTGCAAAAACATTGAAAAACGCTGTTTTCAACTATTCAAACTGACAAATTCATGTTTCTTCCGTGCGAAACGGCGATTTATGAGAAATTACAATAAAATTGCTGTTTTAAACTTGCAAAAACATAGAAAAACGCTGTTTTGAACTATTCAAACTGACAAGTTCATGTTTCTTTCGTGTGAAACGGCGATTTATGAGAAATGACGATAAAATTTCTGTTTTAAACTTGCAAAAACATAGAAAAACGCTGTTTTGAACTATTCAAACTGACAAATTCATGTTTCTTTCGTGCGAAACGGCGATTTATGAGAAATGACGATAAAATTGCTGTTTTAAACTTGCAAAAACATAGAAAAACGCTGTTTTGAACTATACAAACTGACAAATTCATGTTTCTTTCGTGCGAAACGGCGATTTATGAGAAATGACCATAAAATTGCTGTTTTAAACTTGCAAAAACATGGAAAAACGCTGTTTTCAACTATTCAAACTGATAAATTCATGTTTCTTACGTTCCAAACGGTGGATTTTTGTGAAATCACGATAAAATTGCTGTTTTAAACTTGCAAAAACATTGAAAAACGCTGTTTTCAACTATTCAAACTGACAAATTCATGTTTCTTTCGTGCGAAACGGCGATTTATGATAAATGACGATAAAATTGCTGTTTTAAACTTGCAAAAACATAGAAAAACGCTGTTTTGAACTATTGAAACTGACAAATTCATGTTACTTTCGTGTGAAACGGCGATTTATGAGAAATGACGATAAAATTCCTGTTTTAAACTTGCAAAAACATAGAAAAACGCTGTTTTGAACTATTCAAACTGACAAATTCATGTTTCTTTCGTGCGAAACGGCGATTTATGAGAAATGACCATAAAATTACTGTTTTAAACTTGCAAAAACATAGAAAAACGCTGTTTTCAACTATTCAAACTGATAAATTCATGTTTCTTACGTTCCAAACGGTGGATTTTTGTGAAATCACGATAAAATTGCTGTTTTAAACTTGCAAAAACATAGAAAAACGCTGTTTTGAACTATTCAAACTGACAAATTCATGTTTCTTTCGTGCGAAACGGCGATTTATGAGAAATGACCATAAAATTGCTGTTTTAAACTTGCAAAAACATGGAAAAACGCTGTTTTCAACTATTCAAACTGATAAATTCATGTTTCTTACGTTCCAAACGGTGGATTTTTGTGAAATCACGATAAAATTGCTGTTTTAAACTTGCAAAAACATTGAAAAACGCTGTTTTCAACTATTCAAACTGACAAATTCATGTTTCTTCCGTGCGAAACGGCGATTTATAAGGAATTACGATAAAATTGCTGTTTTAAACTTGCAAAAACATAGAAAAACGCTGTTTTGAACTATTCAAACTGACAAATTCATGTTTCTTTCGTGTGAAACGGCGATTTATGAGAAATGACGATAAAATTGCTGTTTTAAACTTGCAAAAACATAGAAAAACGCTGTTTTGAACTACTCAAACTGACAAATTCATGTTTCTTTCGTGCAAAACGGCGATTTATGATAAATGACGATAAAATTGCTGTTTTAAACTTGCAAAAACATAGAAAAACGCTGTTTTGAACTATTCAAACTGACAAATTCATGTTACTTTCGTGTGAAACGGCGATTTATGAGAAATGACGATAAAATTCCTGTTTTAAACTTGCAAAAACATAGAAAAACGCTGTTTTGAACTATTCAAACTGACAAATTCATGTTTCTTTCGTGCGAAACGGCGATTTATGAGAAATGACCATAAAATTACTGTTTTAAACTTGCAAAAACATAGAAAAACGCTGTTTTCAACTATTCAAACTGATAAATTCATGTTTCTTACGTTCCAAACGGTGGATTTTTGTGAAATCACGATAAAATTGCTGTTTTAAACTTGCAAAAACATAGAAAAACGCTGTTTTGAACTATTCAAACTGATAAATTCATGTTTCTTACGTTGGATTTTTGTAAAATCACGATAAAATTGCTGTTTTAAACTTGCAAAAACATTGAAAAACGCTGTTTTCAACTATTCAGACTGACAAATTCATGTTTCGTCCGTGCGAAACGGCGATTTATGAGAAATTACGATAAAATTGCTGTTTTAAACTTCCAAAAACATAGAAAAACGCTGTTTTGAACTACTCAAACTGACAAATTAATGTTTCTTCCGTGCGAAACGGCGATTTATGAGAAATTACTATAAAATTGCTGTTATAAACTTGCAAAAACATAGAAAAACGTTATTTTGAACTATTCAATCTGACAAATTCATGTTTCTTTCGTGCGAAACGGCGATTTTTGAGAAATGACGATAAAATTGCTGTTTTAAACTTGCAAAAACATAGAAAAACGCTGTTTTCAACTATTCAAACTGATAAATTCATGTTTCTTACGTTCGAAACGGTGGATTTTTGTGAAATCACGATAAAATTGCTGCTTTAAACTTGCAAAAACATAGAAAAACGCTGTTTTGAACTACTCAAACTGACAAATTCATGTTTCTTCCGTGCGAAACGGCGATTTATGAAAAATTACTATAAAATTGCTGTTATAAACGTGCAAAAACATAGAAAAACGCTGTTTTGAACTATTCAAACTGACAAATTCATGTTTCTTTCGTGTGAAACGGCGATTTATGAGAAATGACGATAAAATTGCTGTTTTAAACTTGCAAAAACATAGAAAAACGCTGTTTTGAACTATTCAAACTGACAAATTCATGTTTCTTACGTGTGAAACGGCGATTTATGAGAAATGACGATAAAATTGCTGTTTTAAACTTGCAAAAACATAGAAAAACGCTGTTTTGAACTATTCAAACTGTCAAATTCATGTTTCTTTCGTGCGAAACGGCGATTTATGAGAAATGACGATAAAATTGCTGTTTTAAACTTGCAAAAACATAGAAAAACGCTGTTTTCAACTATTCAAACTGATAAATTCATGTTTCTTACGTTCCAAACGGTGGATTTTTGTGAAATCACGATAAAATTGCTGTTTTAAACTTGCAAAAACATTGAAAAACGCTGTTTTCAACTATTCAAACTGACAAATTCATGTTTCTTCCGTGCGAAACGGCGATTTATGAGAAATTACAATAAAATTGCTGTTTTAAACTTGCAAAAACATAGAAAAACGCTGTTTTGAACTATTCAAACTGACAAGTTCATGTTTCTTTCGTGTGAAACGGCGATTTATGAGAAATGACGATAAAATTTCTGTTTTAAACTTGCAAAAACATAGAAAAACGCTGTTTTGAACTATTCAAACTGACAAATTCATGTTTCTTTCGTGCGAAACGGCGATTTATGAGAAATGACGATAAAATTGCTGTTTTAAACTTTCAAAAACATAGAAAAACGCTGTTTTGAACTATTCAAACTGACAAGTTCATGTTTCTTTCGTGTGAAACGGCGATTTATGAGAAATGACGATAAAATTGCTGTTTTAAACTTGCAAAAACATAGAAAAACGCTGTTTTGAACTATTAAAACTGACAAATTCATGTTTCTTTCGTGCGAAACGGCGATTTATGAGAAATGACGATAAAATTGCTGTTTTAAACTTGCAAAAACATAGAAAAACGCTGTTTTGAACTATTCAAACTGACAAGTTCATGTTTCTTTCGTGTGAAACGGCGATTTATGAGAAATGACGATAAAATTGCTGTTTTAAACTTGCAAAAACATAGAAAAACGCTGTTTTCAACTATTCAAACTGATAAATTCATGTTTCTTACGTTCCAAACGGTGGATTTTTGTGAAATCACGATAAAATTGCTGTTTTAAACTTGCAAAAACATTAAAAAACGCTGTTTTCAACTATTCAAACTGACAAATTCATGTTTCTTCCGTGCCAAACGGCGATTTATGAGAAATTACAATAAAATTGCTGTTTTAAACTTGCAAAAACATAGAAAAACGCTGTTTTGAACTATTCAAACTGACAAGTTCATGTTTCTTTCGTGTGAAACGGCGATTTATGAGAAATGACGATAAAATTGCTGTTTTAAACTTGCAAAAACATAGAAAAACGCTGTTTTGAACTATTCAAACTGACAAATTCATGTTTCTTTCGTGCGAAACGGCGATTTATGAGAAATGACGATAAAATTGCTGTTTTAAACTTGCAAAAACATAGAAAAACGCTGTTTTGAACTATTCAAACTGACAAGTTCATGTTTCTTTCGTGTGAAACGGCGATTTATGAGAAATGACGATAAAATTGCTGTTTTAAACTTGCAAAAACATAGAAAAACGCTGTTTTGAACTATTCAAACTGACAAGTTCATGTTTCTTTCGTGTGAAACGGCGATTTATGAGAAATGACGATAAAATTGCTGTTTTAAACTTGCAAAAACATAGAAAAACGCTGTTTTGAACTATTCAAACTGACAAATTCATGTTTCTTACGTGTGAAACGGCGATTTATGAGAAATGACGATAAAATTGCTGTTTTAAACTTGCAAAAACATAGAAAAACGCTGTTTTGAACTATTCAAACTGTCAAATTCATGTTTCTTTCGTGCGAAACGGCGATTTATGAGAAATGACGATAAAATTGCTGTTTTAAACTTGCAAAAACATAGAAAAACGCTGTTTTCAACTATTCAAACTGATAAATTCATGTTTCTTACGTTCCAAACGGTGGATTTTTGTGAAATCACGATAAAATTGCTGTTTTAAACTTGCAAAAACATTGAAAAACGCTGTTTTCAACTATTCAAACTGACAAATTCATGTTTCTTCCGTGCGAAACGGCGATTTATGAGAAATTACAATAAAATTGCTGTTTTAAACTTGCAAAAACATAGAAAAACGCTGTTTTGAACTATTCAAACTGACAAGTTCATGTTTCTTTCGTGTGAAACGGCGATTTATGAGAAATGACGATAAAATTGCTGTTTTAAACTTGCAAAAACATAGAAAAACGCTGTTTTCAACTATTCAAACTGATAAATTCATGTTTCTTACGTTCCAAACGGTGGATTTTTGTGAAATCACGATAAAATTGCTGTTTTAAACTTGCAAAAACATTGAAAAACGCTGTTTTCAACTATTCAAACTGACAAATTCATGTTTCTTCCGTGCGAAACGGCGATTTATGAGAAATTACAATAAAATTGCTGTTTTAAACTTGCAAAAACATAGAAAAACGCTGTTTTGAACTATTCAAACTGACAAGTTCATGTTTCTTTCGTGTGAAACGGCGATTTATGAGAAATGACGATAAAATTGCTGTTTTAAACTTGCAAAAACATAGAAAAACGCTGTTTTGAACTATTCAAACTGACAAATTCATGTTTCTTTCGTGCGAAACGGCGATTTATGAGAAATGACGATAAAATTGCTGTTTTAAACTTGCAAAAACATAGAAAAACGCTGTTTTGAACTATTCAAACTGACAAGTTCATGTTTCTTTCGTGTGAAACGGCGACTTATGAGAAATGACGATAAAATTGCTGTTTTAAACTTGCAAAAACATAGAAAAACGCTGTTTTGAACTATTCAACTGACAAGTTCATGTTTCTTTCGTGTGAAACGGCGATTTATGAGAAATGACGATAAATTGCTGTTTTAAACTTGCAAAAACATAGAAAAACGCTGTTTTGAACTATTCAAACTGACAAATTCATGTTTATTACGTGTGAAACGGCGATTTATGAGAAATGACGATAAAATTGCTGTTTTAAACTTGCAAAAACATAGAAAAACGCTGTTTTGAACTATTCAAACTGTCAAATTCATGTTTCTTTCGTGCGAAACGGCGATTTATGAGAAATGACGATAAAATTGCTGTTTTAAACTTGCAAAAACATAGAAAAACGCTGTTTTCAACTATTCAAACTGATAAATTCATGTTTCTTACGTTCCAAACGGTGGATTTTTGTGAAATCACGATAAAATTGCTGTTTTAAACTTGCAAAAACATTGAAAAACGCTGTTTTCAACTATTCAAACTGACAAATTCATGTTTCTTCCGTGCGAAACGGCGATTTATGAGAAATTACAATAAAATTGCTGTTTTAAACTTGCAAAAACATAGAAAAACGCTGTTTTGAACTATTCAAACTGACAAGTTCATGTTTCTTTCGTGTGAAACGGCGATTTATGAGAAATGACGATAAAATTGCTGTTTTAAACTTGCAAAAACATAGAAAAACGCTGTTTTGAACTATTCAAACTGACAAATTCATGTTTCTTTCGTGCGAAACGGCGATTTATGAGAAATGACGATAAAATTGCTGTTTTAAACTTGCAAAAACATAGAAAAACGCTGTTTTGAACTATTCAAACTGACAAGTTCATGTTTCTTTCGTGTGAAACGGCGATTTATGAGAAATGACGATAAAATTGCTGTTTTAAACTTGCAAAAACATAGAAAAACGCTGTTTTGAACTATTCAAACTGACAAGTTCATGTTTCTTTCGTGTGAAACGGCGATTTATGAGAAATGACGATAAAATTGCTGTTTTAAACTTGCAAAAACATAGAAAAACGCTGTTTTGAACTATTCAAACTGACAAATTCATGTTTCTTACGTGTGAAACGGCGATTTATGAGAAATGACGATAAAATTGCTGTTTTAAACTTGCAAAAACATAGAAAAACGCTGTTTTGAACTATTCAAACTGTCAAATTCATGTTTCTTTCGTGCGAAACGGCGATTTATGAGAAATGACGATAAAATTGCTGTTTTAAACTTGCAAAAACATAGAAAAACGCTGTTTTCAACTATTCAAACTGATAAATTCATGTTTCTTACGTTCCAAACGGTGGATTTTTGTGAAATCACGATAAAATTGCTGTTTTAAACTTGCAAAAACATTGAAAAACGCTGTTTTCAACTATTCAAACTGACAAATTCATGTTTCTTCCGTGCGAAACGGCGATTTATGAGAAATTACAATAAAATTGCTGTTTTAAACTTGCAAAAACATAGAAAAACGCTGTTTTGAACTATTCAAACTGACAAGTTCATGTTTCTTTCGTGTGAAACGGCGATTTATGAGAAATGACGATAAAATTGCTGTTTGAAACTTGCAAAAACATAGAAAAACGCTGTTTTGAACTACTCAAACTGACAAATTCATGTTTCTTTCGTGCGAAACGGCGATTTATGATAAATGACGATAAAATTGCTGTTTTAAACTTGCAAAAACATAGAAAAACGCTGTTTTGAACTATTCAAACTGTCAAATTCATGTTTCTTTCGTGTGAAACGGCGATATATGAGAAATGACGATAAAATTGCTGTTTTAAACTTGCAAAAACATAGAAAAACGCTGTTTTGAACTATTCAAACTGACAAATTCATGTTTCTTTCGTGCGAAACGGCGATTTATGAGAAATGACGATAAAATTGCTGTTTTAAACTTGCAAAAACATAGAAAAACGCTGTTTTAAACTATTCAAACTGATAAATTCATGTTTCTTACGTTCGAAACGGTGGATTTTTGTGAAATCACGATAAAATTGCTGTTTTAAACTTGCAAAAACATAGAAAAACGCTGTTTTGAACTATTCAAACTGATAAATTCATGTTTCTTACGTTGGATTTTTGTGAAATCACGATAAAATTGCTGTTTTAACTTGCAAAAACATTGAAAAACGCTGTTTTCAACTATTCAGACTGACAAATTCATGTTTCGTCCGTGCGAAACGGCGATTTATGAGAAATTACGATAAAATTGCTGTTTTAAACTTGCAAAAACATAGAAAAACGCTGTTTTGAACTACTCAAACTGACAAATTAATGTTTCTTCCGTGCGAAACGGCGATTTATGAGAAATTACTATAAAATTGCTGTTATAAACTTGCAAAAACATAGAAAAACGTTATTTTGAACTATTCAATCTGACAAATTCATGTTTCTTTCGTGCGAAACGGCGATTTTTGAGAAATGACGATAAAATTGCTGTTTTAAACTTGCAAAAACATAGAAAAACGCTGTTTTCAACTATTCAAACTGATAAATTCATGTTTCTTACGTTCGAAACGGTGGATTTTTGTGAAATCACGATAAAATTGCTGTTTTAAACTTGCAAAAACATAGAAAAACGCTGTTTTGAACTACTTAAACTGACAAATTCATGTTTCTTCCGTGCGAAACGGCGATTTATGAAAAATTACTATAAAATTGCTGTTATAAACGTGCAAAAACATAGAAAAACGCTGTTTTGAACTATTCAAACTGACAAATTCATGTTTCTTTCGTGTGAAACGGCGATTTATGAGAAATGACGATAAAATTGCTGTTTTAAACTTGCAAAAACATAGAAAAACGCTGTTTTGAACTATTCAAACTGACAAATTCATGTTTCTTACGTGTGAAACGGCGATTTATGAGAAATGACGATAAAATTGCTGTTTTAAACTTGCAAAAACATAGAAAAACGCTGTTTTGAACTATTCAAACTGTCAAATTCATGTTTCTTTCGTGCGAAACGGCGATTTATGAGAAATGACGATAAAATTGCTGTTTTAAACTTGCAAAAACATAGAAAAACGCTGTTTTCAACTATTCAAACTGACAAATTCATGTTTCTTACGTGTGAAACGGCGATTTATGAGAAATGACGATAAAATTGCTGTTTTAAACTTGCAAAAACATAGAAAAACGCTGTTTTGAACTATTCAAACTGTCAAATTCATGTTTCTTTCGTGCGAAACGGCGATTTATGAGAAATGACGATAAAATTGCTGTTTTAAACTTGCAAAAACATAGAAAAACGCTGTTTTCAACTATTCAAACTGATAAATTCATGTTTCTTACGTTCCAAACGGTGGATTTTTGTGAAATCACGATAAAATTGCTGTTTTAAACTTGCAAAAACATTGAAAAACGCTGTTTTCAACTATTCAAACTGACAAATTCATGTTTCTTCCGTGCGAAACGGCGATTTATGAGAAATTACAATAAAATTGCTGTTTTAAACTTGCAAAAACATAGAAAAACGCTGTTTTGAACTATTCAAACTGACAAGTTCATGTTTCTTTCGTGTGAAACGGCGATTTATGAGAAATGACGATAAAATTGCTGTTTGAAACTTGCAAAAACATAGAAAAACGCTGTTTTGAACTACTCAAACTGACAAATTCATGTTTCTTTCGTGCGAAACGGCGATTTATGATAAATGACGATAAAATTGCTGTTTTAAACTTGCAAAAACATAGAAAAACGCTGTTTTGAACTATTCAAACTGTCAAATTCATGTTTCTTTCGTGTGAAACGGCGATATATGAGAAATGACGATAAAATTGCTGTTTTAAACTTGCAAAAACATAGAAAAACGCTGTTTTGAACTATTCAAACTGACAAATTCATGTTTCTTTCGTGCGAAACGGCGATTTATGAGAAATGACGATAAAATTGCTGTTTTAAACTTGCAAAAACATAGAAAAACGCTGTTTTAAACTATTCAAACTGATAAATTCATGTTTCTTACGTTCGAAACGGTGGATTTTTGTGAAATCACGATAAAATTGCTGTTTTAAACTTGCAAAAACATAGAAAAACGCTGTTTTGAACTATTCAAACTGATAAATTCATGTTTCTTACGTTGGATTTTTGTGAAATCACGATAAAATTGCTGTTTTAACTTGCAAAAACATTGAAAAACGCTGTTTTCAACTATTCAGACTGACAAATTCATGTTTCGTCCGTGCGAAACGGCGATTTATGAGAAATTACGATAAAATTGCTGTTTTAAACTTGCAAAAACATAGAAAAACGCTGTTTTGAACTACTCAAACTGACAAATTAATGTTTCTTCCGTGCGAAACGGCGATTTATGAGAAATTACTATAAAATTGCTGTTATAAACTTGCAAAAACATAGAAAAACGTTATTTTGAACTATTCAATCTGACAAATTCATGTTTCTTTCGTGCGAAACGGCGATTTTTGAGAAATGACGATAAAATTGCTGTTTTAAACTTGCAAAAACATAGAAAAACGCTGTTTTCAACTATTCAAACTGATAAATTCATGTTTCTTACGTTCGAAACGGTGGATTTTTGTGAAATCACGATAAAATTGCTGTTTTAAACTTGCAAAAACATAGAAAAACGCTGTTTTGAACTACTTAAACTGACAAATTCATGTTTCTTCCGTGCGAAACGGCGATTTATGAAAAATTACTATAAAATTGCTGTTATAAACGTGCAAAAACATAGAAAAACGCTGTTTTGAACTATTCAAACTGACAAATTCATGTTTCTTTCGTGTGAAACGGCGATTTATGAGAAATGACGATAAAATTGCTGTTTTAAACTTGCAAAAACATAGAAAAACGCTGTTTTGAACTATTCAAACTGACAAATTCATGTTTCTTACGTGTGAAACGGCGATTTATGAGAAATGACGATAAAATTGCTGTTTTAAACTTGCAAAAACATAGAAAAACGCTGTTTTGAACTATTCAAACTGTCAAATTCATGTTTCTTTCGTGCGAAACGGCGATTTATGAGAAATGACGATAAAATTGCTGTTTTAAACTTGCAAAAACATAGAAAAACGCTGTTTTCAACTATTCAAACTGATAAATTCATGTTTCTTACGTTCCAAACGGTGGATTTTTGTGAAATCACGATAAAATTGCTGTTTTAAACTTGCAAAAACATTGAAAAACGCTGTTTTCAACTATTCAAACTGACAAATTCATGTTTCTTCCGTGCGAAACGGCGATTTATGAGAAATTACAATAAAATTGCTGTTTTAAACTTGCAAAAACATAGAAAAACGCTGTTTTGAACTATTCAAACTGACAAGTTCATGTTTCTTTCGTGTGAAACGGCGATTTATGAGAAATGACGATAAAATTGCTGTTTTAAACTTGCAAAAACATAGAAAAACGCTGTTTTGAACTACTCAAACTGACAAATTCATGTTTCTTTCGTGCGAAACGGCGATTTATGATAAATGACGATAAAATTGCTGTTTTAAACTTGCAAAAACATAGAAAAACGCTGTTTTGAACTATTCAAACTGTCAAATTCATGTTTCTTTCGTGTGAAACGGCGATTTATGAGAAATGACGATAAAATTGCTGTTTTAAACTTGCAAAAACATAGAAAAACGCTGTTTTGAACTATTCAAACTGACAAATTCATGTTTCTTTCGTGCGAAACGGCGATTTATGAGAAATGACGATAAAATTGCTGTTTTAAACTTGCAAAAACATAGAAAAACGCTGTTTTAAACTATTCAAACTGATAAATTCATGTTTCTTACGTTCGAAACGGTGGATTTTTGTGAAATCACGATAAAATTGCTGTTTTAAACTTGCAAAAACATAGAAAAACGCTGTTTTGAACTATTCAAACTGATAAATTCATGTTTCTTACGTTGGATTTTTGTGAAATCACGATAAAATTGCTGTTTTAAACTTGCAAAAACATTGAAAAACGCTGTTTTCAACTATTCAGACTGACAAATTCATGTTTCGTCCGTGCGAAACGGCGATTTATGAGAAATTACGATAAAATTGCTGTTTTAAACTTGCAAAAACATAGAAAAACGCTGTTTTGAACTACTCAAACTGACAAATTAATGTTTCTTCCGTGCGAAACGGCGATTTATGAGAAATTACTATAAAATTGCTGTTATAAACTTGCAAAAACATAGAAAAACGTTATTTTGAACTATTCAATCTGACAAATTCATGTTTCTTTCGTGCGAAACGGCGATTTTTGAGAAATGACGATAAAATTGCTGTTTTAAACTTGCAAAAACATAGAAAAACGCTGTTTTCAACTATTCAAACTGATAAATTCATGTTTCTTACGTTCGAAACGGTGGATTTTTGTGAAATCACGATAAAATTGCTGTTTTAAACTTGCAAAAACATAGAAAAACGCTGTTTTGAACTACTCAAACTGACAAATTCATGTTTCTTCCGTGCGAAACGGCGATTTATGAAAAATTACTATAAAATTGCTGTTATAAACGTGCAAAAACATAGAAAAACGCTGTTTTGAACTATTCAAACTGACAAATTCATGTTTCTTTCGTGTGAAACGGCGATTTATGAGAAATGACCATAAAATTGCTGTTTTAAACTTGCAAAAACATAGAAAAACGCTGTTTTGAACTATTCAAACTGACAAATTCATGTTTCTTACGTGTGAAACGGCGATTTATGAGAAATGACGATAAAATTGCTGTTTTAAACTTGCAAAAACATAGAAAAACGCTGTTTTGAACTATTCAAACTGTCAAATTCATGTTTCTTTCGTGCGAAACGGCGATTTATGAGAAATGACGATAAAATTGCTGTTTTAAACTTGCAAAAAACATAGAAAAACGCTGTTTTCAACTATTCAAACTGATAAATTCATGTTTCTTACGTTCCAAACGGTGGATTTTTGTGAAATCACGATAAAATTGCTGTTTTAAACTTGCAAAAACATTGAAAAACGCTGTTTTCAACTATTCAAACTGACAAATTCATGTTTCTTCCGTGCGAAACGGCGATTTATGAGAAATTACAATAAAATTGCTGTTTTAAACTTGCAAAAACATAGAAAAACGCTGTTTTGAACTATTCAAACTGACAAGTTTATGTTTCTTTCGTGTGAAACGGCGATTTATGAGAAATGACGATAAAATTGCTGTTTTAAACTTGCATAAACATAGAAAAACGCTGTTTTGAACTACTCAAACTGACAAATTCATGTTTCTTTCGTGCGAAACGGCGATTTATGATAAATGACGATAAAATTGCTGTTTTAAACTTGCAAAAACATAGAAAAACGCTGTTTTGAACTATTCAAACTGACAAATTCATGTTTCTTTCGTGTGAAACGGCGATTTATGAGAAATGACGATAAAATTGCTGTTTTAAACTTGCAAAAACATAGAAAAACGCTGTTTTGAACTATTCAAACTGACAAATTCATGTTTCTTTTGTCCGAAACGGCGATTTATGAGAAATGACGATAAAATTGCTGTTTTAAACTTGCAAAAACATAGAAAAACGCTGTTTTAAACTATTCAAACTGATAAATTCATGTTTCTTACGTTCGAAACGGTGGATTTTTGTGAAATCACGATAAAATTGCTGTTTTAAACTTGCAAAAACATAGAAAAACGCTGTTTTGAACTATTCAAACTGATAAATTCATGTTTCTTACGTTGGATTTTTGTGAAATCACGATAAAATTGCTGTTTTAAACTTGCAAAAACATTGAAAAACGCTGTTTTCAACTATTCAGACTGACAAATTCATGTTTCGTCCGTGCGAAACGGCGATTTATGAGAAATTACGATAAAATTGCTGTTTTAAACTTGCAAAAACATAGAAAAACGCTGTTTTGAACTACTCAAACTGACAAATTAATGTTTCTTCCGTGCGAAACGGCGATTTATGATAAATTACTATAAAATTACTGTTATAAACTTGCAAAAACATAGAAAAACGTTATTTTGAACTATTCAATCTGACAAATTCATGTTTCTTTCGTGCGAAACGGCGATTTTTGAGAAATGACGATAAAATTGCTGTTTTAAACTTGCAAAAACATAGAAAAACGCTGTTTTCAACTATTCAAACTGATAAATTCATGTTTCTTACGTTCGAAACGGTGGATTTTTGTGAAATCACGATAAAATTGCTGTTTTAAACTTGCAAAAACATAAAAAAACGCTGTTTTGAACTACTCAAACTGACAAATTTATGTTTCTTCCGTGCGAAACGGCGATTTATGAAAAATTACTATAAAATTGCTGTTATAAACGTGCAAAAACATAGAAAAACGCTGTTTTGAACTATTCAAACTGACAAATTCATGTTTCTTTCGTGTGAAACGGCGATTTATGAGAAATGACGATAAAATTGCTGTTTTAAACTTGCAAAAACATAGAAAAACGCTGTTTTGAACTATTCAAACTGTCAAATTCATGTTTCTTTCGTGCGAAACGGCGATTTATGAGAAATGACGATAAAATTGCTGTTTTAAACTTGCAAAAACATAGAAAAACGCTGTTTTCAACTATTCAAACTGATAAATTCATGTTTCTTACGTTCCAAACGGTGGATTTTTGTGAAATCACGATAAAATTGCTGTTTTAAACTTGCAAAAACATTGAAAAACGCTGTTTTCAACTATTCAAACTGACAAATTCATGTTTCTTCCGTGCGAAACGGCGATTTATGAGAAATTACGATAAAATTGCTGTTTTAAACTTGCAAAAACATAGAAAAACGCTGTTTTGATCTATTCAAACTGACAAATTCATGTTTCTTTCGTGTGAAACGGCGATTTATGAGAAATGACGATAAAATTGCTGTTTTAAACTTGCAAAAACATAGAAAAACGCTGTTTTGAACTAATCAAACTGACAAATTCATGTTTCTTTCGTGCGAAACGGCGATTTATGATAAATGACGATAAAATTGCTGTTTTAAACTTGCAAAAACATAGAAAAACGCTGTTTTGAACTATTCAAACTGACAAATTCATGTTTCTTTCGTGTGAAACGGCGATTTATGAGAAATGACGTTAAAATTGCTGTTTTAAACTTGCAAAAACATAGAAAAACGCTGTTTTGAACTATTCAAACTGACAAATTCATGTTTCTTTCGTGCGAAACGGCGATTTATGAGAAATGACGATAAAATTGCTGTTTTAAACTTGCAAAAACATAGAAAAACGCTGTTTTCAACTATTCAAACTGATAAATTCATGTTTCTTACGTTCGAAACGGTGGATTTTTGTTAAATCACGATAAAATTGCTGTTTTTTAACTTGCAAAAACATAGAAAAACGCTGTTTTCAACTATTCAAACTGATAAATTCATGTTTCTTACGTTCCAAACGGTGGATTTTTGTGAAATCACGATAAAATTGCTGTTTTAAACTTGCAAAAACATTGAAAAACGCTGTTTTAAACTATTCAAACTGACAAATTCATGTTTCTTCCGTGCGAAACGGCGATTTATGAGAAATTACGATAAAATTGCTGTTTTAAACTTGCAAAAACATAGAAAAACGCTGTTTTGAACTATTCAAACTGACAAATTCGTGTTTCTTTCGTGTGAAACGGCGATTTATGAGAAATGACGATAAAATTGCTGTTTTAATCTTGCAAAAACATAGAAAAACGCTGTTTTGAACTATTCAAACTGACAAATTCATGTTTCTTCGTGCGAAACGGCGATTTATGAGAAATGACGATAAAATTGTTGTTTTAAACTTGCAAAAACATAGAAAAACGCTGTTTTCAACTATTCAAACTGATAAATTATTATTCTTACGTTCGAAACGGTGGATTTTTGTGAAATCACGATAAAATTGCTGTTTTAAACTTGCAAAAACATAGAAAACGCTGTTTTGAACTATCCAAACTGACAAATTCAGTTTTGTGGTGTGGGGTTCGAGGTTTGATGTTTGGGGTTGAGGTTTGGGGTTTGAGGGTTGGGGTTCGCGGTTTGAGGTTTGGGTTTGGGGTTCGGTGTTTGAGGTTTGGGGTTCGCGGTTTGAGGTTTGGGGTTGGGGTTCGGTGTTTGAGGTTTGGGATTTGGGGTTCGAGGTTTGAGGTTTGGGGTTCGAGGTTTGAGGTTTGGGGTTGAGGTTTGGGGTTTGAGGTTTGGGGTTGGGGGTTCGAGTTTTGGGCTTTGGGGTTGAGGTTTAGGGTTGAGGTTTGGGGTTGAGGTTTAGGTTGAGGTTTGGGGTTGAGGTTTGGGGTTGAGGTTTGGGGTTGAGGTTTGGGGTTGAGGTTTGGGGTTGAGGTTTGGGGTTGAGGTTTGGGGTTGAGGTTTGGGGTTTGAGGTTAGGGATTTGGGGTTCGAAGTTTGAGGTTTGGGGTTTGAGGTTTGGGGTTGGGGGTTCGAGTTTTGGGGTTTGGGGTTGAGGTTTGGGGTTGAGGTATTAAACTTGCAAAAACGTAGAAAAACGCTGTTTTGAACTATTCAAACTGACAAATTCATGTTTCTTTCGTGTGAAACGGCGATTTATGAGAAATGACGATAAAATTGCTGTTTTAAACTTGCAAAAACATAGAAAAACGCTATTTTGAACTATTCAAACTGACAAATTCATGTTTCTTACGTGTGAAACGGCGATTTATGAGAAATGACGATAAAATTGCTGTTTTAAACTTGCAAAAACATAGAAAAACGCTGTTTTGAACTATTCAAACTGACAAATTCTTGTTTCTTTCGTGCGAAACGGCGATTTATGAGAAATGACGATAAAATTGCTGTTTTAAACTTGCAAAAACATAGAAAAACGCTGTTTTCAACTATTCAAACTGATAAATTCATGTTTCTTACGTTCCAAACGGTGGATTTTTGTGAAATCACGATAAAATTGCTGTTTTAAACTTGCAAAAACATTGAAAAACGCTGTTTTCAACTATTCAAACTGACAAATTCATGTTTCTTTCGTATGAAACGGCGATTTATGAGAAATGACGATAAGATTGCTGTTTTAAACTTGCAAAAACATAGAAAAACGTTGCTTTGAACTATTCAAACTGACAAATTCATGTTTCTTTTGTGCGAAACGGCGATTTATGAGAAATGACGATAAAATTGCTGTTTTAAACTTGCAAAAAACATAGAAAAACGCTGTTTTGAACTATTCAAACTGACAAATTCATGTTTCTTTCGTGTAAATCAGCGATTTATGAGAAATGACGATAAAATTGCTGTTTTAAACTTGCAAAAACATAGAAAAACTCTGTTTTGAACTGTTCAAACTGACAAATTCATGTTTCTTTCGTGCGAAACGGCGATTTATGATAAATGACGATAAAATTGCTGTTTTAAACTTGCAAAAACATAGAAAAACGCTGTTTTGAACTATTCAAACTGACAAATTCATGTTTCTTTCGTGTGAAACGGCGATTTAAGAGAAATGACGATAAAATTGCTGTTTTAAACTTGCAAAAACATAGAAAAACGCTGTTTTGAACTATTCAAACTGACAAATTCATGTTTCTTTTGTGCGAAACGGCGATTTATGAGAAATGACGATAAAATTGCTGTTTTAAACTTGCAAAAACATAGAAAAACGCTGTTTTCAACTATTTAAACTGATAAATTCATGTTTCTTACGTTCGAAACGGTGGATTTTTGTGAAATCACGATAAAATTGCAGTTTTAAACTTGCAAAAACATTGAAATACGCTGTTTTTAACTATTCAAACTGACAAATTCATGTTTCTTCCGTGCGAAACGGCGATTTATGAGAAATTACCATAAAATTGCAGTTTTAAACTTGCAAAAACATAGAAAAACGCTGTTTTGAACTATTCAAACTGACAAATTCATGTTTCTTTCGTGTGCAACGGCGATTTATGAGAAATGACGATAAAATTGCTGTTTTAAACTTGCAAAAACATAGAAAAACGCTGTTTTGAACTATTCAAACTGACAAATTCATGTTTCTTTCGTGCGAAACGGCGATTTATGATAAATGACGATAAAATTGCTGTTTTAAACTTGCAAAAACATAGAAAAACGCTGTTTTGAACTATTCAAACTGACAAATTCATGTTTCTTTCGTGTGAAACGGCGATTTATAAGAAATGACGATAAGATTGCTGTTTTAAACTTGCAAAAACATAGAAAAACGCTGTTTTGAACTATTCAAACTGACAAATTCATGTTTCTTTCGTGTGAAACGGCGTTTTATGAGAAATGACGATAAAATTGCTGTTTTAAACTTGCAAAAACATAGAAAAACGCTGTTTTGAACTATTCAAACTGACAAATTCATGTTTCTTTCGTGCGAAACGGCGATTTATGAGAAATGATGATAAAATTGCTGTTTTAAACTTGCAAAAACATAGAAAAACGCTGTTTTCAACTAATTAAACTGATAAATTCATGTTTCTTACGTTCGAAAAGGTGGATTTTTGTGAAATCACGATAAAATTGCTATTTTCAACTTGCAAAAACATAGAAAACGCTGTTTTGAATTTTCCAAACTGACAAATTCAGTTTTGTGGTTTGGGGTTCGAGGTTTGATGTTTGGGGTTGAGGTTTGGGGTTTGAGGTTTGGGGTTCGCGGTTTGAGGTTTGGGTTTGGGGTTCGGTGTTTGAGGTTTGGGGTTCGCGGTTTGAGGTTTGGGGTTGGGGTTCGGTGTTTGAGGTTTGGGGTTTGGGGTTCGAGGTTTGAGGTTTGGGGTTCGAGTTTTGGGGTTTGGGGTTGAGGTTTGGGGTTTGAGGTTTGGGGTTGGGGGTTCGAGTTTTGGGCTTTGGGGTTGAGGTTTGGGGTTGAGGTTTGGGGTTGAGGTTTGGGGTTTAAGTTTGGGGTTGAGGTTTGGGGTTGAAGTTTGGGGTTAAGGTTTGTGGTTGAGGTTTGGGGTTGAGGTTTGGGGTTGAGGTTTGGGGTTGAGGTTTGGGGTTTGAGGTGAGGGATTTGGGGTTCGAAGTTTGAGGTTTGTGGTTTGAGGTTTGGGGTTGGGGGTTCGAGTTTTGGGGTTTGGGGTTGAGGTTTGGGGTTGAGGTATTAAACTTGCAAAAACATAGAAAAACGCTGTATTGAACTATTCAAACTGACAAATTCATGTTTCTTTCGTGTGAAACGGCGATTTATGAGAAATGACGATAAAATTGCTGTTTTAAACTTGCAAAAACAAAGAAAAACGCTATTTTGAACTATTCAAACTGACAAATTCATGTTTCTTACGTGTGAAACGGCGATTTATGAGAAATGACGATAAAATTGCTGTTTTAAACTTGCAAAAACATAGAAAAACGCTGTTTTGAACTATTCAAACTGACAAATTCATGTTTCTTTCGTGCGAAACGGCGATTTATGAGAAATGACGATAAAATTGCTGTTTTAAACTTGCAAAAATATAGAAAAACGCTGTTTTGAACTATTCAAACTGACAAATTCATGTTTCTTTCGTGCGAAACGGCGATTTATGAGAAATGACGATAAAATTGCTGTTTTAAACTTGCAAAAACATAGAAAAACGCTGTTTTCAACTATTCAAACTGATAAATTCATGTTTCTTACGTTCCAAACGGTGGATTTTTGTGAAATCACGATAAAATTGCTGTTTTAAACTTGCAAAAACATTGAAAAACGCTGTTTTCAACTATTCAAACTGACAAATTCATGTTTCTTTCGTGTAAAACGGCGATTTATGAGAAATGACGATAAGATTGCTGTTTTAAACTTGCAAAAACATAGAAAAACGCTGCTTTGAACTATTCAAACTGACAAATTCATGTTTCTTTCGTGCGAAACGGCGATTTATGAGAAATGACGATAAAATTGCTGTTTTAAACTTGCAAAAACATAGAAAAACGCTGTTTTGAACTATTCAAACTGACAAATTCATGTTTCTTTCGTGTGAAACGGCGATTTATGAGAAATGACGATAAAATTGCTGTTTTAAACTTGCAAAAACTTAGAAAAACCCTGTTTTGAACTATTCAAACTGACAAATTCATGTTTCTTTCGTGCGAAACGGCGATTTATGATAAATGACGATAAAATTGCTGTTTTAAACTTGCAAAAACATAGAAAAACGCTGTTTTGAACTATTCAAACTGACAAATTCATGTTTCTTTCGTGTGAAACGGCGATTTAAGAGAAATGACGATAAAATTGCTGTTTTAAACTTGCAAAAACATAGAAAAACGCTGTTTTGAACTATTCAAACTGACAAATTCATGTTTCTTCCGTGCGAAACGGCGATTTATAAGAAATGACGATAAGATTGCTGTTTTAAACTTGCAAAAACATAGAAAAACGCTGTTTTGAACTATTCAAACTGACAAATTCATGTTTCTTTCGTGTGAAACGGCGTTTTATGAGAAATGACGATAAAATTGCTGTTTTAAACTTGCAAAAACATAGAAAAACGCTGTTTTGAACTATTCAAACTGACAAATTCATGTTTCTTTCGTGCGAAACGGCGATTTATGAGAAATGATGATAAAATTGCTGTTTTAAACTTGCAAAAACATAGAAAAACGCTGTTTTCAACTAATTAAACTGATAAATTCATGTTTCTTACGTTCGAAAAGGTGGATTTTTGTGAAATCACGATAAAATTGCTATTTTCAACTTGCAAAAACATAGAAAACGCTGTTTTGAATTTTCCAAACTGACAAATTCAGTTTTGTGGTTTGGGGTTCGAGGTTTGATGTTTGGGGTTGAGGTTTGGGGTTTGAGGTTTGGGGTTCGCGGTTTGAGGTTTGGGTTTGGGGTTCGGTGTTTGAGGTTTGGGGTTCGCGGTTTGAGGTTTGGGGTTGGGGTTCGGTGTTTGAGGTTTGGGGTTTGGGGTTCGAGGTTTGAGGTTTGGGGTTCGAGTTTTGGGGTTTGGGGTTGAGGTTTGGGGTTTGAGGTTTGGGGTTGGGGGTTCGAGTTTTGGGCTTTGGGGTTGAGGTTTGGGGTTGAGGTTTGGGGTTGAGGTTTGGGGTTTAAGTTTGGGGTTGAGGTTTGGGGTTGAAGTTTGGGGTTAAGGTTTGTGGTTGAGGTTTGGGGTTGAGGTTTGGGGTTGAGGTTTGGGGTTGAGGTTTGGGGTTTGAGGTGAGGGATTTGGGGTTCGAAGTTTGAGGTTTGTGGTTTGAGGTTTGGGGTTGGGGGTTCGAGTTTTGGGGTTTGGGGTTGAGGTTTGGGGTTGAGGTATTAAACTTGCAAAAACATAGAAAAACGCTGTATTGAACTATTCAAACTGACAAATTCATGTTTCTTTCGTGTGAAACGGCGATTTATGAGAAATGACGATAAAATTGCTGTTTTAAACTTGCAAAAACAAAGAAAAACGCTATTTTGAACTATTCAAACTGACAAATTCATGTTTCTTACGTGTGAAACGGCGATTTATGAGAAATGACGATAAAATTGCTGTTTTAAACTTGCAAAAACATAGAAAAACGCTGTTTTGAACTATTCAAACTGACAAATTCATGTTTCTTTCGTGCGAAACGGCGATTTATGAGAAATGACGATAAAATTGCTGTTTTAAACTTGCAAAAATATAGAAAAACGCTGTTTTGAACTATTCAAACTGACAAATTCATGTTTCTTTCGTGCGAAACGGCGATTTATGAGAAATGACGATAAAATTGCTGTTTTAAACTTGCAAAAACATAGAAAAACGCTGTTTTCAACTATTCAAACTGATAAATTCATGTTTCTTACGTTCCAAACGGTGGATTTTTGTGAAATCACGATAAAATTGCTGTTTTAAACTTGCAAAAACATTGAAAAACGCTGTTTTCAACTATTCAAACTGACAAATTCATGTTTCTTTCGTGTAAAACGGCGATTTATGAGAAATGACGATAAGATTGCTGTTTTAAACTTGCAAAAACATAGAAAAACGCTGCTTTGAACTATTCAAACTGACAAATTCATGTTTCTTTCGTGCGAAACGGCGATTTATGAGAAATGACGATAAAATTGCTGTTTTAAACTTGCAAAAACATAGAAAAACGCTGTTTTGAACTATTCAAACTGACAAATTCATGTTTCTTTCGTGTGAAACGGCGATTTATGAGAAATGACGATAAAATTGCTGTTTTAAACTTGCAAAAACTTAGAAAAACCCTGTTTTGAACTATTCAAACTGACAAATTCATGTTTCTTTCGTGCGAAACGGCGATTTATGATAAATGACGATAAAATTGCTGTTTTAAACTTGCAAAAACATAGAAAAACGCTGTTTTGAACTATTCAAACTGACAAATTCATGTTTCTTTCGTGTGAAACGGCGATTTAAGAGAAATGACGATAAAATTGCTGTTTTAAACTTGCAAAAACATAGAAAAACGCTGTTTTGAACTATTCAAACTGACAAATTCATGTTTCTTTCGTGCGAAACGGCGATTTATGAGAAATGACGATAAAATTGCTGTTTTAAACTTGCAAAAACATAGAAAAACGCTGTTTTCAACTATTCAAACTGATAAATTCATGTTTCTTACGTTCGAAACGGTGGATTTTTGTGAAATCACGATAAAATTGCTGTTTTAAACTTGCAAAAACATAGAAAAACGCTGTTTTGAACTATTCAAACTGACAAATTCATGTTTCTTTCGTGTGAAACGGCGATTTAAGAGAAATGACGATAAAATTGCTGTTTTAAACTTGCAAAAACATAGAAAAACGCTGTTTTGAACTATTCAAACTGACAAATTCATGTTTCTTTCGTGCGAAACGGCGATTTATGATAAATGACGATAAAATTGCTGTTTTAAACTTGCAAAAACTTAGAAAAACCCTGTTTTCAACTATTCAAACTGACAAATTCATGTTTCTTCCGTGCGAAACGGCGATTTATGAGAAATTACTATAAAATTGCTGTTATAAACTTGCAAAAACATAGAAAAACGCTGTTTTGAACTATTCAAACTGACAAATTCGTGTTTCTTTCGTGTGAAACGGCGATTTATGAGAAATGACGATAAAATTGCTGTTTTAATCTTGCAAAAACATAGAAAAACGCTGTTTTGAACTATTCAAACTGACAAATTCATGTTTCTTCGTGCGAAACGGCGATTTATGAGAAATGACGATAAAATTGTTGTTTTAAACTTGCAAAAACATAGAAAAACGCTGTTTTCAACTATTCAAACTGATAAATTATTATTCTTACGTTCGAAACGGTGGATTTTTGTGAAATCACGATAAAATTGCTGTTTTAAACTTGCAAAAACATAGAAAACGCTGTTTTGAACTATCCAAACTGACAAATTCAGTTTTGTGGTTTGGGGTTCGAGGTTTGATGTTTGGGGTTGAGGTTTGGGGTTTGAGGGTTGGGGTTCGCGGTTTGAGGTTTGGGTTTGGGGTTCGGTGTTTGAGGTTTGGGGTTCGCGGTTTGAGGTTTGGGGTTGGGGTTCGGTGTTTGAGGTTTGGGATTTGGGGTTCGAGGTTTGAGGTTTGGGGTTCGAGGTTTGAGGTTTGGGGTTGAGGTTTGGGGTTTGAGGTTTGGGGTTGGGGGTTCGAGTTTTGGGCTTTGGGGTTGAGGTTTAGGGTTGAGGTTTGGGGTTGAGGTTTAGGTTGAGGTTTGGGGTTGAGGTTTGGGGTTGAGGTTTGGGGTTGAGGTTTGGGGTTGAGGTTTGGGGTTGAGGTTTGGGGTTTGAGGTTAGGGATTTGGGGTTCGAAGTTTGAGTTTGGGGTTTGAGGTTTGGGGTTGGGGGTTCGAGTTTTGGGGTTTGGGGTTGAGGTTTGGGGTTGAGGTATTAAACTTGCAAAAACGTAGAAAAACGCTGTTTTGAACTATTCAAACTGACAAATTCATGTTTCTTTCGTGTGAAACGGCGATTTATGAGAAATGACGATAAAATTGCTGTTTTAAACTTGCAAAAACATAGAAAAACGCTATTTTGAACTATTCAAACTGACAAATTCATGTTTCTTACGTGTGAATCGGCGATTTATGAGAAATGACGATAAAATTGCTGTTTTAAACTTGCAAAAACATAGAAAAACGCTGTTTTGAACTATTCAAACTGACAAATTCTTGTTTCTTTCGTGCGAAACGGCGATTTATGAGAAATGACGATAAAATTGCTGTTTTAAACTTGCAAAAACATAGAAAAACGCTGTTTTCAACTATTCAAACTGATAAATTCATGTTTCTTACGTTCCAAACGGTGGATTTTTGTGAAATCACGATAAAATTGCTGTTTTAAACTTGCAAAAACATTGAAAAACGCTGTTTTCAACTATTCAAACTGACAAATTCATGTTTCTTTCGTATGAAACGGCGATTTATGAGAAATGACGATAAGATTGCTGTTTTAAACTTGCAAAAACATAGAAAAACGTGGCTTTGAACTATTCAAACTGACAAATTCATGTTTCTTTTGTGCGAAACGGCGATTTATGAGAAATGACGATAAAATTGCTGTTTTAAACTTGCAAAAAACATAGAAAAACGCTGTTTTGAACTATTCAAACTGACAAATTCATGTTTCTTTCGTGTAAATCGGCGATTTATGAGAAATGACGATAAAATTGCTGTTTTAAACTTGCAAAAACATAGAAAAACTCTGTTTTGAACTGTTCAAACTGACAAATTCATGTTTCTTTCGTGCGAAACGGCGATTTATGATAAATGACGATAAAATTGCTGTTTTAAACTTGCAAAAACATAGAAAAACGCTGTTTTGAACTATTCAAACTGACAAATTCATGTTTCTTTCGTGTGAAACGGCGATTTAAGAGAAATGACGATAAAATTGCTGTTTTAAACTTGCAAAAACATAGAAAAACGCTGTTTTGAACTATTCAAACTGACAAATTCATGTTTCTTTTGTGCGAAACGGCGATTTATGAGAAATGACGATAAAATTGCTGTTTTAAACTTGCAAAAACATAGAAAAACGCTGGTTTTCAACTATTTAAACTGATAAATTCATGTTTCTTACGTTCGAAACGGTGGATTTTTTGTGAAATCACGATAAAATTGCAGTTTTAAACTTGCAAAAACATTGAAATACGCTGTTTTTAACTATTCAAACTGACAAATTCATGTTTCTTCCGTGCGAAACGGCGATTTATGAGAAATTACCATAAAATTGCAGTTTTAAACTTGCAAAAACATAGAAAAACGCTGTTTTGAACTATTCAAACTGACAAATTCATGTTTCTTTCGTGTGCAACGGCGATTTATGAGAAATGACGATAAAATTGCTGTTTTAAACTTGCAAAAACATAGAAAAACGCTGTTTTGAACTATTCAAACTGACAAATTCTTGTTTCTTTCGTGCGAAACGGCGATTTATGATAAATGACGATAAAATTGCTGTTTTAAACTTGCAAAAACATAGAAAAACGCTGTTTTGAACTATTCAAACTGACAAATTCATGTTTCTTTCGTGTGAAACGGCGATTTATAAGAAATGACGATAAGATTGCTGTTTTAAACTTGCAAAAACATAGAAAAACGCTGTTTTGAACTATTCAAACTGACAAATTCATGTTTCTTTCGTGCGAAACGGCGATTTATGAGAAATGACGATAAATTGCTGTTTTAAACTTGCAAAAACATAGAAAAACGCTGTTTTGAACTATTCAAACTGACAAATTCGTGTTTCTTTCGTGTGAAACGGCGATTTATGAGAAATGACGATAAAATTGCTGTTTTAATCTTGCAAAAACATAGAAAAACGCTGTTTTGAACTAATCAAACTGACAAATTCATGTTTTTTCGTGCGAAACGGCGATTTATAAGAAATGACGATAAAATTGTTGTTTT
>CAWWDY010000524.1:0-33372 GCA_963942605.1 Poecilus cupreus
GCTGTTTTCAAGTATTTAAACTGACAAATTCATGTTTCTCTCGTGTATAATAGCTAATGTTGGTGAAAGCAAGATAAAAATTCTGTTTTAAGCATGCAAAAGCATACAAAACACCGTTTTCAAATGTTTAAACTGTCATATTCATGTTTCTGTCGTGTATAATAGCTAATGTTGGTGAAAGCAAGATAAAAATGCTGTTTTAAGCATGCAAAAGCATACAAAACACCGTTTTCAAGTATTTAAAACTGTCATATTCATGTATATGTCGTGTGTAATGGCTTATGTTTTCAAAATCAAGATAAAATAGCTATTTTCAGCTTGCAAAAACATACAAAATGCTGTTTTCAAGTATTTAAACTGTCATATTCATGTTTCTGTCGTGTATAATAGCTAATGTTGGTGAAAGCAAGAAAAAAATGCTGTTTTAAGCATGCAAAAGCATACAAAACACCGTTTTCAAGTATTTAAACTGTCATATTCATGTTTCGGTCGTGCATAATAGCTAATGTTGGTGAAAGCAAGATAAAAATGCTGTTTTAAGCTTGCAAAAACATACAAAATGCTGTTTTCAAGTATTTAAACTGTCATATTCATGTTTCTGTCGTGTATAATAGCTAATTTTGGTGAAAGCTAGATAAAAATGCTGTTTTAAGCATGCAAAAGCATACAAAACACCGTTTTCAAGTATTTAAACTGTCATATTTATGTATATGTCGTGTGTAATGGCTTATGTTTCAAAATCAAGATAAAATAGCTATTTTCAGCTTGCAAAAACATACAAAATGCTGTTTTTAAGTATTTAAACTGTCATATTCATGTTTCTGTCGTGTATAATAGCTAATGTTGGTGAAAGCAAGAAAAAAATGCTGTTTTAAACATGCAAAAGCATACAAAACACCGTTTTCAATTATTTAAACTGTCATATTCATGTTTCGGTCGTACATAATAGCTAATGTTGGTGAAAGCAAGATAAAAATGCTGTTTTAAGCTTGCAAAAACATACAAAATGCTGTTTTCAAGTATTTAAATTCATGTTTCTGTCGTGTATAATAGCTAATGTTGGTGAAAGCAAGATAAAAATTCTGTTTTAAGCATGCAAAAGCATACAAAACACCGTTTTCAAGTATTTAAACTGCCATATTCATGTATATGTCGTGTGTAATGTCTTATGTTTTCAAAATCAAGATAAAATAGCTATTTTCAGCTTGCAAAAACATACAAAATGCTGTTTTCAAGTATTTAAACTGTCATATTCATGTTTCTGTCGTGTATAATAGCTAATTTTGGTGAAAGCAAGATAAAAATGCTGTTTTAAGCATGCAAAAGCATACAAAACACCGTTTTCAAGTATTTAAAATGTCATATTCATGTATATGTCGTGTGTAATGGCTTATGTTTGCAAAATCTAGAAAAAATAGCTGTTTTCAGCTTGCAAAAACATACAAAATGCTGTTTTCAAGTATTTAAACTGACATATTCATGTTTTTGTCGTGTATAATAGCTAATATTGGTGAAAGCAAGATAAAAATGCTGTTTTAAGCATGCAAAAGCATACAAAACACCGTTTTCAAGTATTTAAACTGTCATATTCATGTTTTTGTCGTGTATAATAGCTTATGTTGGTGAAAGCAAGATAAAAATGCTGTTTTAAGAATGCAAAAGCATACAAAACACCGGTTTCAAGTATTTAAACTGTCATATTTATGTATATGTCGTGTGTAATGGCTTATGTTTGCAAAATCAAGATAAAATAGCTGTTTTCAGCTTGCAAAAACATACAAAATGCTGTTTTCAAGTATTTAAACTGTCATATTCATGTTTCTGTCGTGTATAATAGCTAATGTTGGTGAAATCAAGATAAAAATGCTGTTTTATGCATGCAAAAGCATACAAAACACCGTTTTCAAGTATTTAAACTGTCATATTCATGTACATGTCGTGCGTAATGGCTTATGTTTGCAAAATCAAGATAAAATCGCTGTTTTCAGGTTGCAAAAACATACAAAATGCTGTTTTCAATTATTTAAACTGTCATATTCATGTTTCTGTCGTGTATAATAGCTAATTTTGGTGAAAGCAAGATAAAAATGCTGTTTTAAGCATGCAAAAGCATACAAAACACCGTTTTCAAGTATTTAAAATGTCATATTCATGTATATGTCGTGTGTAATGGCTTATGTTTGCAAAATCTAGAAAAAATAGCTGTTTTCAGCTTGCAAAAACATACAAAATGCTGTTTTCAAGTATTTAAACTGACATATTCATGTTTTTGTCGTGTATAATAGCTAATATTGGTGAAAGCAAGATAAAAATGCTGTTTTAAGCATGCAAAAGCATACAAAACACCGTTTTCAAGTATTTAAACTGTCATATTCATGTTTCGGTCGTGCATAATAGCTAATGTTGGTGAAAGCAAGATAAAAATGCTGTTTTAAGCTTGCAAAAACATACAAAATGCTGTTTTCAAGTATTTAAACTGTCATATTCATGTTTCTGTCGTGTATAATAGCTAATGTTGGTGAAAGCAAGATAAAAATTCTGTTTTAAGCATGCAAAAGCATACAAAACACCGTTTTCAAGTATTTAAACTGCCATATTCATGTATATGTCGTGTGTAATGTCTTATGTTTTCAAAATCAAGATAAAATAGCTATTTTCAGCTTGCAAAAACATACAAAATGCTGTTTTCAAGTATTTAAACTGTCATATTCATGTTTCTGTCGTGTATAATAGCTAATTTTGGTGAAAGCAAGATAAAAATGCTGTTTTAAGCATGCAAAAGCATACAAAACACCGTTTTCAAGTATTTAAAATGTCATATTCATGTATATGTCGTGTGTAATGGCTTATGTTTGCAAAATCTAGAAAAAATAGCTGTTTTCAGCTTGCAAAAACATACAAAATGCTGTTTTCAAGTATTTAAACTGACATATTCATGTTTTTGTCGTGTATAATAGCTAATATTGGTGAAAGCAAGATAAAAATGCTGTTTTAAGCATGCAAAAGCATACAAAACACCGTTTTCAAGTATTTAAACTGTCATATTCATGTTTTTTGTCGTGTATAATAGCTTATGTTGGTGAAAGCAAGATAAAAATGCTGTTTTAAGAATGCAAAAGCATACAAAACACCGGTTTCAAGTATTTAAACTGTCATATTTATGTATATGTCGTGTGTAATGGCTTATGTTTGCAAAATCAAGATAAAATAGCTGTTTTCAGCTTGCAAAAACATACAAAATGCTGTTTTCAAGTATTTAAACTGTCATATTCATGTTTCTGTCGTGTATAATAGCTAATGTTGGTGAAATCAAGATAAAAATGCTGTTTTATGCATGCAAAAGCATACAAAACACCGTTTTCAAGTATTTAAAACTGTCATATTCATGTACATGTCGTGCGTAATGGCTTATGTTTGCAAAATCAAGATAAAATCGCTGTTTTCAGGTTGCAAAAACATACAAAATGCTGTTTTCTAGTAATTAAACTGTCATATTCATGTTTCTGTATAATAGCTAATGTTGGTGAAAGCAAGATAAAAATGCTGTTTTAAGCATTAAAAAGCATACAAAACACAGTTTTCAAGTATTTAAACTGTCATATTCATGTTTCTGTTGTGTGTAATAGCTAATGTTGGTGAAAGCAAGATAAAAATGCTGTTTTAAGCATGCAAAAGCATACAAAACACCGTTTTCAAGTATTTAAACTGTCATATTCATGTATATGTCGTGTGTAATGGCTTATGTTTGCAAAATCAAGAAAAAATAGCTGTTTTCAGCTTGCAAAAACATACAAAATGCTGTTTTCAAGTATTTAAACTGACATATTCATGTTTCTGTCGTGTATAATAGCTAATGTTGGTGAAAGCAAGATAAAAATTCTGTTTTAAGCATGCAAAAGCATACAAAACACCGTTTTCAAGTATTTAAACTGTCATATTCATGTTTCTGTCGTGTATAATAGCTAATGTTGGTGAAAGCAAGATAAAAATGCTGTTTTAAGTTTGCAAAAGCATACAAAACACCGTTTTCAAGTATTTAAACTGTCATATTCATGTATATGTCGTGTGTAATGGCTTATGTTTTCAAAATCAAGATAAAATAGCTATTTTCAGCTTGCAAAAACATACAAAATGCTGTTTTCAAGTATTTAAACTGTCATATTCATGTTTCTGTCGTGTATAATAGCTAATGTTGGTGAAAGCAAGATAAAAATTCTGTTTTAAGCATGCAAAAGCATACAAAACACCGTTTTCAAGTATTTAAACTGTCATATTCATGTTTCTGTCGTGTATAATAGCTAATGTTGGTGAAAGCAAGATAAAAATGCTATTTTAAGCATGCAAAAGCATACAAAACACCGTTTTCAAGTATTTAAACTGTCATATTCATGTATATGTCGTGTGTAATGGCTTATGTTTTCAAAATCAAGGTAAAATAGCTATTTTCAGCTTGCAAAAACATACAAAATGCTGTTTTCAAGTATTTAAACTGTCATATTCATGTTTCTTTCGTGTATAATAGCTAATGTTGGTGAAAGCAAGAAAAAAATGCTGTTTTAAGCACACAAAAGCATACAAAACACCGTTTTCAAGTATTTAAACTGTCATATTCATGTTTCGGTCGTGCATAATAGCTAATGTTGGTGAAAGCAAGATAAAAATGCTGTTTTAAGCTTGCAAAAACATACAAAATGCTGTTTTCAAGTATTTAAACTGTCATATTCATGTTTCTGTCGTGTATAATAGCTAATTTTGGTGAAAGCTAGATAAAAATGCTGTTTTAAGCATGCAAAAGCATACAAAACACCGTTTTCAAGTATTTAAACTGTCATATTCATGTATATGTCGTGTGTAATGGCTTATGTTTTCAAAATCAAGATAAAATAGCTATTTTCAGCTTGCAAAAACATACAAAATGCTGTTTTCAAGTATTTAAACTGTCATATTCATGTTTCTGTCGTGTATAATAGCTAATGTTGGTGAAAGCAAGAAAAAAATGCTGTTTTAAGCATGCAAAAGCATACAAAACACCGTTTTCAAGTATTTAAACTGTCATATTCATGTTTCGGTCGTGCAGAATAGCTAATGTTGGTGAAAGCAAGATAAAAATGCTGTTTTAAGCTTGCAAAAACATACAAAATGCTGTTTTCAAGTATTTAAACTGTCATATTCATGTTTCTGTCGTGTATAATAGCTAATTTTGGTGAAAGCAAGATAAAAATGCTGTTTTAAGCATGCAAAAGCATACAAAACACCGTTTTCAAGTATTTAAAATGTCATATTCATGTATATGTCGTGTGTAATGGCTTATGTTTGCAAAATCTAGAAAAAATAGCTGTTTTCAGCTTGCAAAAACATACAAAATGCTGTTTTCAAGTATTTAAACTGACATATTCATGTTTTTGTTGTGTATAATAGCGAATATTGGTGAAAGCAAGATAAAAATGCTGTTTTAAGCATGCAAAAGCATACAAATACCGTTTTCAAGTATTTAAACTGTCATATTAATGTTTTTGTCGTGTATAATAGCTTATGTTGGTGAAAGCAAGATAAAAATGCTGTTTTAAGCATGAAAAAGCATACAAAACACCGGTTTGAAGTACTTAAACTGTCATATTTATGTATATGTCGTGTGTAATGGCTTATGTTTGCAAAATCAAGATAAAATAGCTGTTTTCAGCTTGCAAAAACATACAAAATGCTGTATTCAAGTATTTAAACTGTCATATTCATGTTTCTGTCGTGTATAATAGCTAATGTTGGTGAAATCAAGATAAAAATGCTGTTTTAAGCATTAAAAAGCATACAAAACACAGTTTTCAAGTATTTAAACTGTCATATTCATGTTTCTGTCGTGTGTAATAGCTAATGTTGGTGAAAGCAAGATAAAAATGCTGTTTTAAGCATGCAAAAGCATACAAAACACCGTTTTCAAGTATTTAAACTGTCATATTCATGTTTCTGTCGTGTGTAATAGCTAATGTTGGTGAAAGCAAGATAAAAATGCTGTTTTAAGCATGCAAAAGCATACAAAACACCGTTTTCAAGTATTTAAACTGTCATATTCATGTTTCTGTCGTGTATAATAGCTAATGTTGGTGAAAGCAAGATAAAAATGCTGTTTTAAGCATGCAAAAGCATACAAAACACCGTTTTCAAGTATTTAAACTGTCATATTCATGTTTCTGTATAATAGCTAATGTTGGTGAAAGCAAGATAAAAATGCTGTTTTAAGCATTAAAAAGCATACAAAACACAGTTTTCAAGTATTTAAACTGTCATATTCATGTATATGTCGTGTGTAATGGCTTATGTTTGCAAAATCAAGAAAAAATAGCTGTTTTCAGCTTGCAAAAACATACAAAATGCTGTTTTCAAGTATTTAAACTGACATATTCATGTTTCTGTCGTGTATAATAGCTAATGTTGGTGAAAGCAAGATAAAAATTCTGTTTTAAGCATGCAAAAGCATACAAAACACCGTTTTCAAGTATTTAAACTGTCATATTCATGTTTCTGTCGTGTATAATAGCTAATGTTGGTGAAAGCAAGATAAAAATGCTGTTTTAAGCATACAAAACACCGTTTTCAAGTATTTAAACTGTCATATTCATGTATATGTCGTGTGTAATGGCTTATGTTTTCAAAATCAAGATAAAATAGCTATTTTCAGCTTGCAAAAACATACAAAATGCTGTTTTCAAGTATTTAAACTGTCATATTCATGTTTCTGTCGTGTATAATAGCTAATGTTGGTGAAATCAAGAAAAAAATGCTGTTTTAAGCATGCAAAAGCATACAAAACACCGTTTTCAAGTATTTAAACTGTCATATTCATGTTTCGGTCGTGCATAATAGCTAATGTTGGTGAAAGCAAGATAAAAATGCTGTTTTAAGCTTGCAAAAACATACAAAATGCTGTTTTCAAGTATTTAAACTGTCATATTCATGTTTCTGTCGTGTATAATAGCTTATGTTGGTGTAAGCAAGATAAAAATGCTGTTTTAAGCATGCAAAAGCATACAAAACACCGGTTTCAAGTATTTAAACTGTCATATTTATGTATATGTCGTGTGTAATGGCTTATGTTTGCAAAATCAAGATAAAATAGCTGTTTTAAGCTTGCAAAAACATACAAAATGCTGTTTTCAAGTATTTAAACTGTCATATTCATGTTTCTGTCGTGCATAATAGCTAATGTTGGTGAAAGCAAGATAAAAATTCTGTTTTAAGCATGCAAAAGCATACAAAACACCGTTTTCAAGTATTTAAACTGTCATATTCATGTATATGTCGTGTGTAATGTCTTATGTTTTCAAAATCAAGATAAAATAGCTGTTTTCAGCTTGCAAAAACATACAAAATGCTGTTTTCAAGTATTTAAACTGACATATTTATGTTTTTGTCGTGTATAATAGCTAATATTGGTGAAAGCAAGATAAAAATGCTGTTTTAAGCATGCAAAAGCATACAAAACACCGTTTTCAAGTATTTAAAATGTCATATTCATGTATATGTCGTGTGTAATGGCTTATGTTTGCAAAATCTAGAAAAAATAGCTGTTTTCAGTTTGCAAAAACATACAAAATGCTGTTTTCAAGTATTTAAACTGACATATTCATGTTTTTGTCGTGTATAATAGCTAATATTGGTGAAAGCAAGATAAAAATGCTGCTTTAAGCATGCAAAAGCATACAAAACACCGTTTTCAAGTATTTAAATTGTCATATTCATGTTTTTGTCGTGTATAATAGCTTATGTTGGTGAAAGCAAGATAAAAATGCTGTTTTAAGCATGCAAAAGCATACAAAACACCGGTTTCAAGTATTTAAACTGTCATATTTATGTATATGTCGTGTGTAATGGCTTATGTTTGCAAAATCAAGATAAAATAGCTGTTTTCAGCTTGCAAAAACATACAAAATGCTGTTTTCAAGTATTTAAACTGTCATATTCATGTTTCTGTCGTGTATAATAGCTAATGTTGGTGAAATCAAGATAAAAATGCTGTTTTATGCAAGCAAAAGCATACAAAACACCGTTTTCAAGTATTTAAACTGTCATATTCATGTACATGTCGTGCGTAATGGCTTATGTTTGCAAAATCAAGATAAAATCGCTGTTTTCAGGTTGCAAAAACATACAAAATGCTGTTTTCAAGTAATTAAACTGTCATATTCATGTTTCTGTATAATAGCTAATGTTGGTGAAAGCAAGATAAAAATGCTGTTTTAAGCATTAAAAAGCATACAAAACACAGTTTTCAAGTATTTAAACTGTCATATTCATGTTTCTGTCGTGTGTAATAGCTAATGTTGGTAAAAGCAAGATAAAAATGCTGTTTTAAGCATGCAAAAGCATACAAAACACCGTTTTCAAGTATTTAAACTGTCATATTCATGTATATGTCGTGTGTAATGGCTTATGTTTGCAAAATCAAGAAAAAATTGCTGTTTTCAGCTTGCAAAAACATACAAAATGCTGTTTTCAAGTATTTAAACTGACATATTCATGTTTCTGTCGTGTATAATAGCTAATGTTGGTGAAAGCAAGATAAAAATTCTGTTTTAAGCATGCAAAAGCATACAAAACACCGTTTTCAAGTATTTAAACTGTCATATTCATGTTTCTGTCGTGTATAATAGCTAATGTTGGTGAAAGCAAGATAAAAATGCTGTTTTAAGCATGCAAAAGCATACAAAACACCATTTTCAAGTATTTAAACTGTTATATTCATGTATATGTCGTGTGTAATGGCTTATGTTTTCAAAATCAAGATAAAATAGCTATTTTCAGCTTGCAAAAACATACAAAATGCTGTTTTCAAGTATTTAAACTGCCATATTCATGTTTCTGTCGTGTATAATAGCTAATGTTGGTGAAAGCAAGATAAAAATTCTGTTTTAAGCATGCAAAAGCATACAAAACACCGTTTTCAAGTATTTAAACTGTCATATTCATGTATATGTCGTGTGTAATGTCTTATGTTTTCAAAATCAAGATAAAATAGCTATTTTCAGCTTGCAAAAACATACAAAATGCTGTTTTCAAGTATTTAAACTGTCATATTCATGTTTCTGTCGTGTATAATAGCTAATTTTGGTGAAAGCAAGATAAAAATGCTGTTTTAAGCATGCAAAAGCATACAAAACACCGTTTTCAAGTATTTAAAATGTCATATTCATGTATATGTCGTGTGTAATGGCTTATGTTTGCAAAATCTAGAAAAAATAGCTGTATTCAGCTTGCAAAAACATACAAAATGCTGTTTTCAAGTATTTAAACTGACATATTCATGTTTTTGTCGTGTATAATAGGTAATATTGGTGAAAGCAAGATAAAAATGCTGTTTTTAGCATGCAAAAGCATACAAAACACCGTTTTCAAGTATTTAAACTGTCATATTCATGTTTTTGTCGTGTATAATAGCTTATGTTGGTGAAAGCAAGATAAAAATGCTGTTTTAAGCATGCAAAAGCATACAAAACACAGGTTTCAAGTATTTAAACTGTCATATTTATGTATATGTCGTGTGTAATGGCTTATGTTTGCAAAATCAAGATAAAATAGCTGTTTTCAGCTTGCAAAAACATACAAAATGCTGTTTTCAAGTATTTAAACTGTCATATTCATGTTTCTGTCGTGTATAATAGCTAATGTTGGTGAAATCAAGATAAAAATGCTGTTTTATGCATGCAAAAGCATACAAAACACCGTTTTCAAGTATTTAAACTGTCATATTCATGTACATGTCGTGCGTAATGGCTTATGTTTGCAAAATCAAGATAAAATCGCTGTTTTTAGGTTGCAAAAACATACAAAATGCTGTTTTCAAGTAATTAAACTGTCATATTCATGTTTTTGTATAATAGCTAATGTTGGTGAAAGCAAGATAAAAATGCTGTTTTAAGCATTAAAAAGCATACAAAACACCGTTTTCAAGTATTTAAACTGTCATATTCATGTTTCTGTCGTGTGTAATAGCTAATGTTGGTGAAAGCAAGATAAAAATGCTGTTTTAAGCATGCAAAAGCATACAAAACACCGTTTTCAAGTATTTAAACTGTCATATTCATGTATATGTCGTGTGTAATGGCTTATGTTTGCAAAATCAAGATAAAATAGCTGTTTTCAGCTTGCAAAATCATACAAAATGCTGTTTTCAAGTATTTAAACTGTTATATTCATGTTTCTGTCGTGTATAATAGCTAATGTTGGTGAAAGCAAGATAAAAATGCTGTTTTAAGCATGCAAAATCATACAAAACTCCGTTTTCAAGAATTTAAACTGTCATATTCATGTATATGTCGTGTGTAATGGCTTATATTTTCAAAATCAAGATAAAATAGCTATTTTCTTCTTGCAAAAACATACAAAATGCTGTTTTCAAGTATTTAAACTGTCATATTCATGTTTCTGTCGTGTATAATAGCTAATGTTGGTGAAAGCAAGATAAAAATGCTGTTTTAAGCATGCAAAAGCATACAAAACACCGTTTTCAAGTATTTAAATTGTCATATTCATGTTTCAGTAGTGCATAATAGCAAATGTTGGTGTTCAAGCATTTGTATAACCCTGTCACTATAATTGTCACTGTTATTATAATTGTCACTGTCATTATAATTGTCAATGTCATTATAACTGTCACTGTCACTATGACTGTCACTTATCATATATTTTTATGTTGTTATGTATCATCAGTTGTTTTATATTATAAAAACATTGTTATGACGTTGCTATAAACAATCAGAAAAAATAATCAAAATAAAACCGACATAAAGGTAAAAATTAAGTGTTTCAATTCCACATCAGTGGTTTACAATAAAACATTGGTCCTTCGAGCCGGATATACAGTCATCGTAGTGCAATTCAATCAAAAAATCATTAACTACTCAAGCAACGAATCGAAACGTTGAGAAAAATTAATTACTCAAGTCTACAAAACAGACATCAATATCAAGAAAGAAGCTCATGCAGCCAGTTAATGCACCAGCTTAGAAAATAAGAAAGAAGAATTTGTGATCGTATTTGGGGGTCACATCAGACTTCAGCCCAGCATACGTTTCACATACAAGAAGTGAAGCAGTCATCACGCAGTCGAATTCAAGAGGCAATCAGCGGTCTAAGTATATTCATATTCTGTCTCTATTTATTTACTTTGTGTTAACACAGTCACGTTGTAAAATTAATTTCTATAATGGCAGAAAGTAAAGATTTAATTATAAAACGCGGTGTAATAAAATCACAAATTACTAGAATTAAAAATTACATAAGTAAACCAGACGGTATAGATGTTATTCAAGTGCAAGAAAGATTATTAAAGTTGAATGAATTATGGAATCAATTTGATAAAGTTCAATCAGAAATCGAGGTAATTACAGACAATGATTTGCAACAAGCTGAAGAGCGCGAATTATTTGAAATTCAATATTATGAATTAGTTTCAGCGTCAAATAAAATAATCAATTTATCTAGATCAGTAGCTCAAGAACAACCAGAAAATGATATAGCAAATTCCAATGTAAATAACGGAAATGCTAATTTTGATTTATTTAAAACACAAGTTAAACTACCAACAATTAATTTACCTCTATTTTGTGGAAGTTATGCACATTGGCAAGAGTTTTATGATACTTTTAATTCTTTAATAAACAACAATCAATTACTTAATGACATTCAAAAATTTCATTATTTAAAATCTTGTTTAAAGAATGAAGCAGCACAAACAATTCATTCGCTTGAAGTTTCATCGGCAAATTATTCAATTGCTTGGAAATTATTGCGCGAAAGATTTTAAAACAAACGGATTATAGTAAATAGTCATATCAAAGCGTTATTTAATATTTCTCCAATAACAAAGGAGTCCCACACTGCACTACGGAACATGTTTGATACATTCACAAAACATTTACGCTGTTTAACAAGTTTAGGTTTACCAACCGATACATGGGATGCTCTTATTATTTATTTAATCGCTTCTAAATTAGATTCAGTTACGCGTCGGGAGTGGGAATCATATAAACCTGGTTCAGAATTACCCACTTCAAATGATTTTAGTCGATTTTTAAAAGAAAGGTGTGAATTGTTAGAAACGGTATATAACAACAAATACGAAACTCCATATCCAATCTTACTGAAGAACAAAACTCAAAAATTAGATTTTCAAAATTCTAAAGCACATTTGTCAACTGCTGCAAAGAATTGTTTATTTTGTAACGGTGATCATGGATTATTTCATTGTGAAAAGTTTTTAAATTTAACACCGCTTACAAGAATCAAAGAAGTGAAACGTTTACACTTATGTTTGAATTGTTTGAAAGGCAATCATATGAGTAGTGTGTGCACTGCAGGAAAATGTAAAAAATGCAGTCAAAATCATAATACGTTACTTCACATAAATAAAAAGATTAGTGTCTCAGAAAATAATAATGAAAACTCAATTCCAACTCAGGTAACTTCAGCCAATTTAGTTTCTAATAAGACAGTTCAGACTCTTTTAGGAACGACTCTTATCAATGTCCATGATAAATTTGGCAACCAACATATTTGTAGGGCATTATTGGACACAGGTTCACAATCTAATTTTGTCACATATGACTTATGTAATAAATTACATTTAACAATGTCTCAAGCTAATGTATCAATTACTGGTATAAATCATGTTAAATCAGATATTAAACATAAAATACATATTAAAATAAATTCAAACCAAAATGCATTTAATAAAATGATAACATGTCTAGTGTTACCAGATATTACTGGTAATTTGCCATCAATTTCATTTGATGTTTCTAATCTTAACATACCTGCAAATATCCAATTAGCAGACCCTACTTTTAATAAAACAAATAAAATAGACATGCTATTAGGTGCTTCTGTATTTTATGAATTATTGTGTGTTGGACAAATAAGTTTAGGGAAAAATAATCCAATATTACAAAAAACGTTATTTGGCTGGATAGTTTCTGGTCCGATATCATTACCACAATCCACAATTCGATGTAACATTTCTAAAATAACAAATATTAGTCAAGATATTGATTTACAAAATCAAATTGCAAAATTTTGGGAATTGGAGAATGAATGTAATATACCAATTAATAATTATTCACATGAACAACAAAAATGTGAAGATGATTTTATAAAAAATACAACTAGAAATTTTGGTGGCAGATTTATTGTTAAAATGCCAATTAAAGAATTAAATACTTTAGGAGATTCGAGAGAAATAGCATTTAAACGTTTTTATGCAATTGAAAAGAAACTGAATAAAAACGCATATTTAAAAAATCAGTATGTTCAATTTATGAAAGAATATCAAATGTTAAATCATATGACTAAAATTAATGAAACCCAATTAAAAGATCAATTATGTTATCAACTATGTGTTATCAACTATGCAATATAATTAGGATTATTGTTATGGACTATGTAATACAATTGGGATTATTAAGATAATTAATTAGGCAATCGTTACGATAATTGATTATGTATAGAGTTTATTTATATTACGTGGTTCTATCGGAGTATAATTCATTCTCTTGTATACTATTGTGGAATAAAGGTGTATAGTGAATATCACGGAGTATTCTTGATCTGTGTGTGTGTGTGTGTGCCCTGATAATATCAGAAGTGGGATATCACCTAACCTACTGTGAAATGCCATCCTTCAAGCGTAAGAGAGTACATAAGAAAAAGAAGTGTTCAAAACGTCGGGCATCGTCACATCGGTGTAAGAGTACTAGTAGTAGTAGTAGCAGCAGCAACAGCAGCAACCGCTCTAGTTCCGGTAGCTCCTATGAAACAAGGAGAGGTCGCGATCGGAAAAGACGTCGTCCAGATAGTCCTCGCGCTTACGTAAGTTTAAGCCGCGCTAAGTACACACCAAGCGAACCGATACCTTCATGCAGCTATCGAGGTAGTAGTGAATTGGTAACAGGGGTGAGTTCAAAGTTTAAGGCAAGTAGCATTGATATAATTCCCGATTTTGATCCCGCTACCGATTGCATAACCGAATGGCTCGATTTAGTTGATAACCATGCAGTGGTAGGAAACTGGCATGATGATTTTATTAAAGTAAACGTATTAAACAAATTAAAAGGAACAGCGAGCAAATGGTATGATACTTTTACGAGAAACGAAGTAAATTGGGTGAATTGGTCATGGGCCCAATGGAAAGAAACATTGAAAAATACATTTCAGAGTAATAGGAACTTGTATAAATTATTTATGGAAGTCGCAAACCATAGGCCGGTAGTAGGAGAGTCACTGTATAATTATCATTTTGACCACATAGCAAAAATCGAGAAACTAAAAGCTAATTTTTCAAATGAGGACAAAATTTCATTAATAGTTGGCGGTATAAATGATGACACGATCACGTCAATCGTAGAAGCTGCCAACATAAAAGACCCAAACCAATTAGCTAGCTACCTGAGGGACAAAACTTATACACCATGTAGTAAATCAAAACCTCCCTTATTTAATAAATCAGAAATTACCAAATCCCAAAAAGTTAGTTCAGTTAAAACTGACGGAACTAAATGTTATTGTTGTGGAAAACTTGGACACAGAAAGTCAGATTGTAGGCATAATAAGAAAATTTGTAATTTCTGTAAGAAATTAGGTCATATTGAATCTGCTTGCCGCAATAAAAATGCAAAAACTAATATTAAACCCGAAAATAAGAATCAAACGACCAATGAAGTCAAATATATTTCTCACAACCCCAAAAATAAATTTTACAAACAAATATTGATAAACGGTAATAGTAATCAAGCTTTTATCGATTTCGGAAGCGACTGTTCCATCATTGAACGATCTTTGGCACAGCGCTTAAAATTATCTATAAAAAAATTAGAGATTAACGTTACTTTGTCCGGGTTCCTAGGGGTAGGAACGGATGTCACCGAAGTTACGTTAACAGAAATTAGTATTGATGACGTGACATTGCAATGCGCATTATACATTGTTGACTCAGCTATTTCAGATACACAAATTCTCATAGGCCGTAATTTTACAGAAAATTTGAATATAATTTATTACAGAATAGATAACGAACTTAAGTTTGCCTATAAAAAGCACACTATTCCCGTAATCAGCGAAATTAAAATTAATGAAGGCGAGTTGTCCGAATCACATTCTACTCTCTTAAATAATTTACTAGCTGAATTCATAGAGGTAATATCAGGAACAAATAATTTTAAATCACTAGGTAAAACTCATAGCGTTACTATGAATATCGAGTTAAGTAGTAACAAACCAGTAGCATTTAGACCGTATCGCCTATCGGAAAACCAAAGACAAATTTGTAGGGAAATAATAAATAAATTGTTAGATGCACAAATTATTAGAGAAAGTCATTCGCCATATGCTAGCCCAGTACTTCTAGTTGATAAGAAAAATAACGAAAAGCGCCTGTGCATCGACTATAGAGCATTAAACAAGATTACAGTGAAAAATAAGTACCCTCTCCCCTTAATAGAAGATCAATTAGATAGGTTAAAAGAGTGCAAATATTTCACAAGCCTCGATCTTGCTAGTGGATACTATCAAATTCCTATGAATGAGCAATCAATCCACAAAACAGCTTTTATAACTCCAGATGGCCACTACGAATTCTTGCGTATGCCATTTGGGTTAACAAATGCCCCAGCGGTCTTCCAAGAGATGATAAATTGTGTATTGGGTCAGTTAAGATTTGTTAAAGTCATAGCCTACCTAGATGACATATTAATACCATCTAAAACTATAGAAGAAGGCTTAGAAGTACTACGTGAAATCCTACTTATCCTAAAAACACATGGTTTAACATTAAATATATCGAAATGTTTCTTTCTAAAAACTGAAATAACATTCTTAGGATATGATATAACATATAATTCAATCCAACCGAATTCCGCTAAAATAGAAGCAGTACAAAAGTTCCCTAATCCTAACAATATCCATCAATTGAGACAGTTATTAGAGTTGATAGGATATTTTCGAAAGTTTATCCCGAATTATGCAAAACTTGTACAACCACTGACACATTTATTAAAAAAAGATACCCCATGGTCTTGGAATAAACAACATGAAAATATAGTAAATGAATTGAAAGCAAAAATAGTATCGAAACCAATACTGTCCATATTTAACCCCAATTTAAAATCTGTGGTCTATACGGACGCCAGTAGGGAAGGTCTGGGCGGTATTTTAATGCAAGTAACCAAGTCTGGTGAAAAACCAATCGCGTACTACAGCGTTCAAACAAATAGTTACGAGAAAAGTTATCACTCCTTTGAACTAGAACTATTAGCAATAGTGAAAACAGTACAAAAATTTAGACATTACTTATTAGGTTCAAAATTTAAAATAATAACAGACTGTAATGCCGTTAAAAGCGCTATAAGTAAAAAAGGTATTTTACCTAAAATTGCGAGATGGGTGTTCGCATTGCAAGAATTTAATTTTGAAATCACCCATAGAAGCGGATCGCAAATGAAGCATGTGGACGCTTTGAGCCGCAATCCTGCAAACACTGATACACCCAATATAGTCGAAAATGTACTATTAATTAAAGACAGTGATTGGATTGTTTCAGCACAAAACAGAGATCCAGAAATTGTAAAAATTAAAAATATACTGTTGTCAGGAGAGGCCGATTCAAATAAAGATATATTTTATAATTACGATCTGCGTGCGGGTAGGATATTTAGATTAACAAACCATGGTAGACGATGGGTCGTACCAGATAATTGCCGTTGGCAAATTGTAAAAGCAAATCACGATGATATCGGTCACTTTTCTGTCGTTAAGACACTTGCGAGACTACGGGAAAGATATTGGTTTCCCAGGATGAGGAATTTTGTAAAAAAATATATTAAATCATGCTTAAATTGTTTATACCATAAAGTTCCTGGAGGTAAAAGGCCAGGGCTATTACATTCTATTCCAAAACATTCACGTCCATTCCATACATTACATTTGGACCACTTAGGCCCCTTTGTTGAAACTAAAAGTGGCAATAGTTATATCTTAGTCATTGTCGATGCTTTCTCCAAATTTACCTTTATAAGAGCTGTACCTAGTACTAAAACCAAGTATGTGATTAGCGAATTGATAGAAATAATTGCAATTTTCGGGAACCCCAGAAGAATTATTGCTGATGCAGGAAAGGCATTCGTATCTCGAAAATTTAAAGATTTTTGTGTCCAAAAAGGGGTTAGACTATTTATAAATGCCGTTGGTATGCCACGGGGCAACGGTCAGGTAGAACGAACAAATCGAACAGTGCTCGATGCTTTGGCAACCATGGGGGCTGACGTGCAAGCTAATGAATGGGATATACATGTAAAAACTGTTCAGCAAGGCATGAACAGTACGTTGCACAAAACAATAGATACCAGCCCAGCAGAAGTGATGTTTGGGTATCCCTTAGCAACAGATGGAGATCGACTAACTCCAGATTCAGATAGTGAAGCCCCTATGGATATAACCAAATTAAGAAAAGAAGTAGAAATGAAGTTAGAAAAGAACAGAGTGAAACAGGATGAACGGTTTAACAAAAGTAGGGCACACGCCCCAATATACAAAGTTGGTGAGGAAGTACTGGCAAAGATATCAAGTCATACTGGTAATGGGTCAAGTAAGAAGTTAATGGAAAAATATAAAGGTCCATTTAGAGTCGTAGAAGTTCTAGGTAACGATAGATACAAGATTAAAGATGAAAAGTTCTCAGACAGATGCGGAATACCATACGAGGGAGTATTCAGCGTAGAGCACTTGAAGGCATTTACTGTTGAACGTAAGTTGAATTTATTTGACCGGATGTTAAGTATGTTACAGGTGTAATGAGATGAGATGAGATGATTGATGAGTGGCAGAATCTCCAGAGCTTATCAGCAGAGGTGATTGCTGCTAAGAAAAGGGTAGAATCGCAGACTCGAATGTTTAAAGAACATTGCGAGTGCTGAAAGAAAAGGGTATAATCACAGACTCGAATGTTTAAAGAACATTGCGAGTGCTGGAAGTTACGAGTGTAATCGGAGACTCGAATGTTTAAAGAACATTGCGAGTACTAGATGTTAAAGCCTAAATCAGGACTATGGACCTGGTTTAGGGGTGTTCAGTTAAGCTATGTTGAGATAAGCTCGGCATAGCGAACACTTGTTGTGAAACACAGTCTCGATATTGGAACTGATCAATCTGGTATACGAGGGCTTGTGTAATAGTATGAGAGCCACAGGGGTTGATCCTGGCCAGATCAACTCATGTGTGTACTTATCACTATCAAAACGAGAGATATGAGTATGCAAATTATGTGTGCACTAATTATACTTTTGTCCAGGGCCCTAGCAGTCGAGGAAGATGGTGGTATAGCAGAGGAGCCATGCAAGGGTGAAGTTTAAAATAGGCGTGCGAGGACGCACACACGTCAGTATGGCCGGATGTTATCAACTATGTGTTATCAACTATGCAATATAATTAGGATTATTGTTATGGACTATGTAATACAATTAGGATTATTAAGATAATTAATTAGGCAATCGTTACGATAATTGATTATGTATAGAGTTTATTTATATTACGTGGTTCTATCGGAGTATAATTCATTCTCTTGTATACTATTGTGGAATAAAGGTGTATAGTGAATATCATGGAGTATTCTTGATCTGTGTGTGTGTGTGTGCCCTGATAATAATTATGTTATTATTTTCCTCATCATGCTGTTATTCGTAATGATAGTTTAACAACAAAACTACGCGTCGTATTTGATGGCTCCTGTAAAAGTAAATCAGGCGTTTCTTTAAATGATCTTCAGCTAATTGGTCCATCAGTTCAAGATGATTTGTTTTCAATACTTATAAGATTTCGTAAACATGCAATTGTAATCACAGCAGATGTAACAAAAATGTATCGTCAGATACTTATACATGAATCACAACGAAATTTGCAACTTATTTTGTGGCGTGAAAGTTTATCAGAATCACTAGAATGTTTTCAGTTAAATACAGTCACGTATGGAACAGCTTCTGCACCGTATTTAGCTACTAGATGTTTGCGTCAGTTGTCATTAGATAATGAAATTAATTCCCCAAAGGCGAGTTCAATAATCAAACACGATTTTTACGTTGACGATTTGTTAACTGGCGGTAATACAATTGATGAAGTACTTAAAATACATAAAGACGTGGTAGAAATTCTTAAATCAGCTCAATTTGAATTACGCAAGTGGACTTCTAATAGCAAATCAGTTTTAGAAGTAATTAGTTCAGAGTGCGAGGCGGTAAATACAGTTTTTCATGTTTGTGATAAATCAGTACAAAAAACGTTAGGAATTTTGTGGAATTCTGAGCAAGATACATTTCAGTATTCAGTCGCGATGAAAGATAATCAAGTTGTGACAAAAAGAACAATATTGTCTAATATCGCACAAATTTACGATCCGTTAGGTTTAATAGGTCCAATTACAGTAGTCGGCAAAATAATTATGCAAAAATTATGGAAGTTGAAAACTTCATGGGACGAATCTGTACAAGGTTCAATTTACACAGAGTGGGTTCATTTCAGATCGCAATTAGGGTTAATAAATGAACTCAAAATACCGAGACATATCACATGTTCAAATCCAGTCAAATTCGAATTCCATGGATTTTGCGATGCATCGGAATCCGCTTACGGTGTATGTATTTATCTTAGAACAATAAATGCAGTGAATGAAGTAAACGTAAAATTAGTATGTGCGAAATCGAGAGTAGCTCCGCATAAAAATACAACATTACCAAGACTAGAACTATGTGGCGCAGTTCTACTTTCTCGTTTAGCAAAAAGGGTACGAGAATCAATTCAACTTGAAATTTATGATCAATATTATTGGTGTGATTCTACAATTGTCCTTCATTGGATAAATGCACCATCAAATCATTGGAAAACATTTGTAGCAAATAGGGTATCTGAAATTCAGAATTTGACTGAAATCATCCAATGGAAACATGTTAATTCCTCTAAAAACCCAGCTGATTTAATTTCCAGAGGAATAACTGCTGAAAAATTAATAAGCACAACATTGTGGTGGCTTGGGCCAAATTTTCTAATGAAAGATATTAATAAATGGCCTCAATGGAATGTTTCCAATGAGAAAAATATATATGACTTTGAATTACGATCTGAATACAAGGTTCTTAATGCAGTAATCAATGAATTTTATTTGTTTACAAAATATTCATCTTTGTTAAAATTGCAAAGAGTTGTAGCTTATTGTTATCGATTTATATCAAATGCAAGGAAACACAGTAGTGAACGGGAATCAGGATTACTAAAAACAAAGGAATTGCAGAATGCGCTTTTTTTTATTAGTAAAAATAGCACAACAGGAATCATTTAAGCAGGAAATACATGAATTAAAAATTAATTCAATTGTTAATGCAAAGAGTTCTTTATTAAGATTAAATCCGTTTATCGACGAATTTGGGTTAATAAGAGTAGGTGGAAGATTGCAAAATTCAAATTACAAATATCAAAAGAAACATCCTGTTTTATTACCTTCAAAACACACACTTACAAAATTAATTCTGAGACATGAACATGTCAAGTTATTGCATTGTGGGCCTCAAGCTTTGTTAAGTTCTATTCGAGAAACATTTTGGCCAATTTCTGGTAGAACATTAATTCGAAAAATAATACACGATTGTATAATTTGTTTTAGAACCTGTCCGAAAGGTTATCATCCAAAAATGGGTAATTTGCCAAAAACTCGTATCACACAAGCACATCCATTTTATAATTGTGGTTTAGATTATGCTGGTCCATTCTTAATTAAAGACAAGAAATCCCGCGGATTTAAAATTTTAAAGTCATATATTTGCTTATTCATTTGTTTCTCTACTAGAGCTATTCATTTGGAATTAGTTTCTGATCTCTCAGCAGAAACATTTATTGCAGCTTTACGTAGATTTTGCTCTCGACGAGGTAAACCTCTTAACCTTTATTCTGATAATGCAACTAATTTCAGCAAAGCAAATTCTGATCTGAAAGAATTATTTTTATTTCTAAAAAATGTAGAAATTAAAAATAAAATTGAATCAACTTTAATCAATGATGGCATCCAATGGCATTTTATACCACCAAACTCACCTCATTTCGGTGGTTTCTGGGAGGCTGGCATAAAAAGTGTCAAACGACATTTAATGCGAATTCTTAGAGACGCGTCATTAATATTTGAAGAGTTTTATACTGTGTTAACTCAAATAGAGGCAGTCTTGAATTCAAGACCGTTGTGTCCGATGTCTTCAGACCCAAATGATCTCAACTCACTAACTCCTGCACATTTCTTAATCGGGAAGTCATTAACATCAGTTCCTAATCCAGATATGACCCATACAGCTGAAAATCAATTATCAAGATTTCAACGAGTTCAGCAATTGGTTCAACACTTCTGGACGAGATGGTCCAAAGAATATCTTTCAGAACTACAACAGCGCACCAAATGGCATCAAGATCCAGAGCATCACTTAAGCCCAGGGAAATTGGTTATTATCAAGGAGGACAACCAACCTCCACTCAACTGGAAGCTAGGCAGAATTATTCAACTACATCCTGGCAAAGATGACATAACGCGTGTAGTGTCAATTCAAACTTCTTCAAGTATTATCAAACGTGCAGTAACTAAAATTTGTGTTCTTCCAATTAACTAATTGTAATTTTATATTCATTTAAATATCTACTTTATAATTATCCTTATTGTTCGGCTATAACCTCGCAAGGCGGGCGGCATGTTCAAGCATTTGTATAAGCCTGTCACTATAATTGTCACTGTTATTATAATTGTCACTGTCATTATAATTGTCAATGTCATTATAACTGTCACTGTCACTATGACTGTCACTTATCATATATTTTTATGTTGTTATGTATCATCAATTGTTTTATATTATAAAAACATTGTTATGACGTTGCTATAAACAATCAGAAAAAATAATCAAAATAAAACCGACATAAAGGTAAAAATTAAGTGTTTCAATTCCACATCAGTGGTTTACAATAAAACAGTTGGTGAAAGCAAGATAAAAATGCTATTTTAAGCTTGCAAAAACATACAAAATGCTGTTTTCAAGTATTTAAACTGGGTTATTCACGTTTCTGTCGTGTATAATAGCTAATGTTGGAGAAAGCAAGATAAAAATGCTGTTTTAAGCATGCAAAAGCATACAAAACACCGTTTTCAAGTATTTAAACTGTCATATTCATGTATATGTCGTGTGTAATGGCTTATGTGTTCAAAATCAAGATAAAATAGCTATTTTCAGCTTGCAAAAACATACAAAATGCTGTTTTCAAGTATTTAAACTGTCATATTCATGTTTCTGTCGTGTATAATAGCTAATGCTGGTGAAAGCAAGATAAAAATGCTGTTTTAAGCATGCTATAGCATACAAAACACCGTTTTCAAGTATTTAAACTGTCATATTCATGTTTCTGTCGTGTATAATAGCTAATGTTGGTGAAAGCAAGATAAAAATGCTGTTTTAAGCATGCAAAAGCATACAAAACACCGTTTTCAAATATTTAAACTGTCATATTCATGTACATGTCGTGTGTATTGGCTTATATTTGCAAAATCAAGAAAAAATAGCTGTTTTTAGCTTGCAAAAACATACAAAATGCTGTTTTCAAGTATTTAAACTGTCATATTCATGTTTCTGTCGTGTATAATAGCTAATGTTGGTGAAAGCAAGATAAAAATGCTGTTTTAAGCATGCAAAAGCATACAAAATACCGTTTTCAAGTATTTAAACTGTCATATTCATGTTTCAGTCGTGTATAATAGCTAATGTTGGTGAATGCAACATAAAAATGCTGTTTTCAGCATGCAAAAACATACAAAACACCGTTTTCAAGTATTTAAACTGTCATATTCATGTATATGTCGGATGTAATGGCTTATGTTTTCAAAATCAAGATGAAATAGCTATTTTCAGCTTGCAAAAACATACAAAATGCTGTTTTAAAGTATTTAAACTGTCATATTCATGTTTCTGTCGTGTATAATAGCTAATGTTGGCGAAAGCAAGAAAAAAATGCTGTTTTAAGCATGAAAAAGCATACAAAACACCGTTTTCAAGTATTTAAACTGTCATATTCATGTTTCGGTCGAGCATAACAGCTAATGTTGGTGAAAGCAAGATAAAAATGCTGTTTTAAGCTTGCAAAAACATACAAAATGCTGTTTTCAAGTATTTAAACTGTCATATTCATGTTTCTGACGTGTATAATAGCTAATGTTGGTGAAAGCAAGATAAAAATTCTGTTTTAAGCATGCAAAAGCATACAAAACACCGTTTTCAAGTATTTAAACTGTCATATTCATGTATATGTCGTGTGTAATGGCTTATGTTTTCAAAATCAAGATAAAATAGCTATTTTCAGTTTGCAAAAACATACAAAATGCTGTTTTCAAGTATTTAAACTGTCATATTCATGTTTCTGTCGTGTATAATAGCTAATGTTGGTGAAAGCAAGATAAAAATGCTGTTTTAAGCATGCAAAAGCATACAAAACACCGTTTTCAAGTATTTAAACTGTCATATTCATGTTTCTGTCGTGTATAATAGCTAATGTTGGAGAAAGCAAGATAAAAATGCTGTTTTAAGCATGCAAAAGCATACAAAACACCGTTTTCAAGTATTTAAACTGTCATATTCATGTTTCTGTCGTATATAATAGCTAATGTTGGTGAAAGCAAGATAAAAATGCTGTTTTAAGCATGCAAAAGCATACAAAACACCGTTTTCAAGTATTTAAACTGTTATATTCATGTATATGACGTGTGTAATGGCTTATGTTTGCAAAATCAAGATAAAATAGCTATTTTCACCTTGCAAGAACATACAAAATCCTGTTTTCAAGTATTTAAACTGTCATATTCATGTATATGTCGTGTGTAATGGCTTATGTTTTCAAAATCAAGATAAAAAAGCTATTTTCAGCTTGCAAAAACATACAAAATGCTGTTTTCAAGCATTTTAACTGTCATATTCATGTTTCTGTCGTGTATAATAGCTAATGTTGGTGAAAGCAAGATAAAAATTCTGTTTTAAGCATGCAAAAGCATACAAAACACCGTTTTCAAGTATTTAAACTGTCATATTCATGTTTCTGTCGTGTATAAAAGCTAATGTTGGTGAAAGCAAGATAAAAATGCTGTTTTAAGCATGCAAAAGCATACAAAACACCGTTTTCAAGTATTTAAACTGTCATATTCATGTACATGTCGTATGTAATGGCTTATGTTTTAAAAATCAAAATAAAATAGCTATTTTCACCTTGCAAAAACATACAAAATGCTGTTTTCAAGTATTGAAACTGTCATATTCATGTTTCTGTCGTGTATAATAGCTAATGTTGGTGAAAGCAAGATAAAAATGCTGTTTTAAGCATGCAAAAGTATACAAAACACCGTTTTCAAGTATTTAAACTGTCATATTCATGTTTCTGTCGTGTGTAATAGCTAATGTTGGTGAAAGCAAGATAAAAATGCTGTTTTAAGCATGCAAAAGCATACAAAACACCGTTTTTAAGTATTTAAACTGTCATATTCATGTTTCTGTCGTGTATAATAGCTAATGTTGGTGAAATCAAGATAAAAATGCTGTTTTAAGCATGCAAAAGTATACAAAACACCGTTTTCAAGTATTTAAACTGTCATATTCATGTTTCTGTCGTGTATAATAGCTAATGTTGGTGAAAGCAAGAAAAAAATGCTGTTTTAAGCATGCAAAAGCATACAAAACACCGTTTTCAAGTATTTAAACTGTCATATTCATGTTTCGGTCGTGCATAATAGCTAATGTTGGTGAAAGCAAGATAAAAATGCTGTTTTAAGCTTGCAAAAACATACAAAATGCTGTTTTCAAGTATTTAAACTGTCATATTCATGTTTCTGTCGTGTATAATAGCTAATGTTGGTGAAAGCAAGATAAAAATTCTGTTTTAAGCATGCAAAAGCATACAAAACACCGTTTTCAAGTATTTAAACTGTCATATTCATGTATATGTCGTGTGTAATGGCTTATGTTTTCAAAATCAAGATAAAATAGCTATTTTCAGCTTGCAAAAACATACAAAATCCTGTTTTCAAGTATTTAAACTGTCATATTCATGTTTCTGTCGTGTATAATAGCTAATGTTGGTGAAAGCAAGATAAAAATGCTGTTTTAAGTATGCAAAAGCATACAAAACATTGTTTTCAAGTATTTAAACTGCCATATTCATGTTTCTGTCGTGTATAATAGCTAATGTTGGAGAAAGCAAAATAAAAATGCTGTTTTAAGCATGCAAAAGCATACAAAACACCGTTTTCAAGTATTTAAACTGTCATATTCATGTTTCTGTCGTATATAATAGCTAATGTTGGTGAAAGCAAGATAAAAATGCTGTTTTAAGCATGCAAAAGCATACAAAACACCGTTTTCAATTATTTAAACTGTCATATTCATGTATATGTCGTGTGTAATGGCTTATGTTTTCAAAATCAATATAAAAAACCTTTTTTCAGCTTGCAAAAACATACAAAATGCTGTTTTCAAGCATTTTATCTGTCATATTCATGTTTCTGTCGTGTATAATAGCTAATGTTGGTGAAAGCAAGATAAAAATGCTGTTTTAAGCATGCAAAAGCATACAAAACACCGTTTTCAAGTATTTAAACAGTCATATTCATGTTTCTGTCGTGTATAATAGCTAATGTTGGAGAAAGCAAGATAAAAATGCTGTTTTAAGCATGCAAAGGCATACAAAACACCGTTTTCAAGTATTTAAACTGTCATATTCATGTTTCTGTCGTATATAATAGCTAATGTTGGTGAAAGCAAGATAAAAATGCTGTTTTAAGCATGCAAAAGCATACAAAACACCGTTTTCAAGTATTTAAACTGTTATATTCATGTATATGTCGTGTGTAATGGCTTATGTTTGCAAAATCAAGATAAAATAGCTATTTTCACCTTGCAAGAACATACAAAATCCTGTTTTCAAGTATTTAAACTGTCATATTCATGTATATGTCGTGTGTAATGGCTTATGTTTTCAAAATCAAGATAAAAAAGCTATTTTCAGCTTGCAAAAACATACAAAATGCTGTTTTCAAGCATTTTAACTGTCATATTCATGTTTCTGTCGTGTATAATAGCTAATGTTGGTGAAAGCAAGATAAAAATTCTGTTTTAAGCATGCAAAAGCATACAAAACACCGTTTTCAAGTATTTAAACTGTCATATTCATGTTTCTGTCGTGTATAAAAGCTAATGCTGGTGAAAGCAAGATAAAAATGCTGTTTTAAGCATGCTATAGCATACAAAACACCGTTTTCAAGTATTTAAACTGTCATATTCATGTTTCTGTCGTGTATAATAGCTAATGTTGGTGAAAGCAAGATAAAAATGCTGTATTAAGCTTGCAAAAACATACAAAATGCTGTTTTAAAGTATTTAAACTGTCATATTCATGTTTCTGTCGTGTATAATAGCTAATGTTGGCGAAAGCAAGAAAAAAATGCTGTTTTAAGCATGAAAAAGCTTACAAAACACAGTTTTCAAGTATTTAAACTGTCATATTCATGTTTCGGTCGAGCATAACAGCTAATGTTGGTGAAAGCAAGATAAAAATGCTGTTTTAAGCTTGCAAAAACATACAAAATGCTGTTTTCAAGTATTTAAACTGTCATATTCATGTTTCTGTCGTGTATAATAGCTAATGTTGGTGAAAGCAAGATAAAAATTCTGTTTTAAGCATGCAAAAGCATACAAAACACCGTTTTCAAGTATTTAAACTGTCATATTCATGTATATGTCGTGTGTAATGGCTTATGTTTTCAAAATCAAGATAAAATAGCTATTTTCAGTTTGCAAAAACATACAAAATGCTGTTTTCAAGTATTTAAACTGTCATATTCATGTTTCTGTCGTGTATAATAGCTAATGTTGGTGAAAGCAAGATAAAAATGCTGTTTTAAGCATGCAAAAGCATACAAAACACCGTTTTCAAGTATTTAAACTGTCATATTCATGTTTCTGTCGTGTATAATAGCTAATGTTGGAGAAAGCAAGATAAAAATGCTGTTTTAAGCATGCAAAAGCATACAAAACACCGTTTTCAAGTATTTAAACTGTCATATTCATGTTTCTGTCGTATATAATAGCTAATGTTGGTGAAAGCAAGATAAAAATGCTGTTTTAAGCATGCAAAAGCATACAAAACACCGTTTTCAAGTATTTAAACTGTTATATTCATGTATATGTCGTGTGTAATGGCTTATGTTTGCAAAATCAAGATAAAATAGCTATTTTCACCTTGCAAGAACATACAAAATCCTGTTTTCAAGTATTTAAACTGTCATATTCATGTATATGTCGTGTGTAATGGCTTATGTTTTCAAAATCAAGATAAAAAAGCTATTTTCAGCTTGCAAAAACATACAAAATGCTGTTTTCAAGCATTTTAACTGTCATATTCATGTTTCTGTCGTGTATAATAGCTAATGTTGGTGAAAGCAAGATAAAAATTCTGTTTTAAGCATGCAAAAGCATACAAAACACCGTTTTCAAGTATTTAAACTGTCATATTCATGTTTCTGTCGTGTATAAAAGCTAATGTTGGTGAAAGCAAGATAAAAATGCTGTTTTAAGCATGCAAAAGCATACAAAACACCGTTTTTAAGTATTTAAACTGTCATATTCATGTTTCTGTCGTGTATAATAGCTAATGTTGGTGAAATCAAGATAAAAATGCTGTTTTAAGCATGCAAAAGTATACAAAACACCGTTTTCAAGTATTTAAACTGTCATATTCATGTTTCTGTCGTGTATAATAGCTAATGTTGGTGAAAGCAAGAAAAAAATGCTGTTTTAAGCATGCAAAAGCATACAAAACACCGTTTTCAAGTATTTAAACTGTCATATTCATGTTTCGGTCGTGCATAATAGCTAATGTTGGTGAAAGCAAGATAAAAATGCTGTTTTAAGCTTGCAAAAACATACAAAATGCTGTTTTCAAGTATTTAAACTGTCATATTCATGTTTCTGTCGTGTATAATAGCTAATGTTGGTGAAAGCAAGATAAAAATTCTGTTTTAAGCATGCAAAAGCATACAAAACACCGTTTTCAAGTATTTAAACTGTCATATTCATGTATATGTCGTGTGTAATGGCTTATGTTTTCAAAATCAAGATAAAATAGCTATTTTCAGCTTGCAAAAACATACAAAATCCTGTTTTCAAGTATATAAACTGTCATATTCATGTTTCTGTCGTGTATAATAGCTAATGTTGGTGAAAGCAAGATAAAAATGCTGTTTTAAGTATGCAAAAGCATACAAAACATCGTTTTCAAGTATTTAAACTGTCATATTCATGTTTCTGTCGTGTATAATAGCTAATGTTGGAGAAAGCAAGATAAAAATGCTGTTTTAAGCATGCAAAAGCATACAAAACACCGTTTTCAAGTATTTAAACTGTCATATTCATGTTTCTGTCGTATATAATAGCTAATGTTGGTGAAAGCAAGATAAAAATGCTGTTTTAAGCATGCAAAAGCATACAAAACACCGTTTTCAAGTATTTAAACTGTCATATTCATGTATATGTCGTGTGTAATGGCTTATGTTTTCAAAATCAAGATAAAAAACCTTTTTTCAGCTTGCAAAAACATACAAAATGCTGTTTTCAAGCATTTTAACTGTCATATTCATGTTTCTGTCGTGTATATAAGCTAATGTTGGTGAAAGCAAGATAAAAATGCTGTTCTAAGCATGCAAAAGCATACAAAACACCGTTTTCAAGTATTTAAACTGTCATATTCATGTACATGTCGTATGTAATGGCTTATGTTTTAAAAATCAAAATAAAATAGCTATTTTCACCTTGCAAAAACATACAAAATGCTGTTTTCAAGTATTGAAACTGTCATATTCATGTTTCTGTCGTGTATAATAGCTAATGTTGGTGAAAGCAAGATAAAAATGCTGTTTTAAGCATGCAAAAGTATACAAAACACCGTTTTCAAGTATTTAAACTGTCATATTCATGTTTCTGTCGTGTGTAATAGCTAATGTTGGTGAAAGCAAGATAAAAATGCTGTTTTAAGCATGCAAAAGCATACAAAACACCGTTTTTAAGTATTTAAACTGTCATATTCATGTTTCTGTCGTGTATAATAAATAGCTAATGTTGGTGAAATCAAGATAAAAATGCTGTTTTAAGCATGCAAAAGTATACAAAACACCGTTTTCAAGTATTTAAACTGTCATATTCATGTTTCTGTCGTGTATAATAGCTAATGTTGGTGAAAGCAAGAAAAAAATGCTGTTTTAAGCATGCAAAAGCATACAAAACACCGTTTTCAAGTATTTAAACTGTCATATTCATGTTTCGGTCGTGCATAATAGCTAATGTTGGTGAAAGCAAGATAAAAATGCTGTTTTAAACTTGCAAAAACATACAAAATGCTGTTTTCAAGTATTTAAACTGTCATATTCATGTTTCTGTCGTGTATAATAGCTAATGTTGGTGAAAGCAAGATAAAAATTCTGTTTTAAGCATGCAAAAGCATACAAAACACCGTTTTCAAGTATTTAAACTGTCATATTCATGTATATGTCGTGTGTAATGGCTTATGTTTTCAAAATCAAGATAAAATAGCTATTTTCAGCTTGCAAAAACATACAAAATCCTGTTTTCAAGTATTTAAACTGTCATATTTATGTTTCTGTCGTGTATAATAGCTAATGTTGGTGAAAGCAAGATAAAAATGCTGTTTTAAGTATGCAAAAGCATACAAAACATCGTTTTCAAGTATTTAAACTGTCATATTCATGTTTCTGTCGTGTATAATAGCTAATGTTGGAGAAAGCAAGATAAAAATGCTGTTTTAAGCATGCAAAAGCATACAAAACACCGTTTTCAAGTATTTAAACTGTCATATTCATGTTTCTGTCGTATATAATAGCTAATGTTGGTGAAAGCAAGATAAAAATGCTGTTTTAAGCATGCAAAAGCATACAAAACACCGTTTTCAATTATTTAAACTGTCATATTCATGTATATGTCGTGTGTAATGGCTTATGTTTTCAAAATCAAGATAAAAAACCTTTTTTCAGCTTGCAAAAACATACAAAATGCTGTTTTCAAGCATTTTATCTGTCATATTCATGTTTCTGTCGTGTATAATAGCTAATGTTGGTGAAAGCAAGATAAAAATGCTGTTTTAAGCATGCAAAAGCATACAAAACACCGTTTTCAAGTATTTAAACTGTCATATTCATGTTTCTGTCGTGTATAATAGCTAATGTTGGAGAAAGCAAGATAAAAATGCTGTTTTAAGCATGCAAAAGCATACAAAACACCGTTTTCAAGTATTTAAACTGTCATATTCATGTTTCTGTCGTATATAATAGCTAATGTTGGTGAAAGCAAGATAAAAATGCTGTTTTAAGCATGCAAAAGCATACAAAACACCGTTTTCAAGTATTTAAACTGTTATATTCATGTATATGTCGTGTGTAATGGCTTATGTTTGCAAAATCAAGATATAATAGCTATTTTCACCTTGCAAGAACATACAAAATCCTGTTTTCAAGTATTTAAACTGTCATATTCATGTATATGTCGTGTATAATAGCTAATGTTGGTGAAAGCAAGATAAAAATTCTGTTTTAAGCATGCAAAAGCATACAAAACACCGTTTTTAAGTATTTAAACTGTCATATTCATGTATATGTCGTGTGTAATGGCTTATGTTTTCAAAATCAAGATAAAAAAGCTATTTTCAGCTTGCAAAAACATACAAAATGCTGTTTTCAAGCATTTTAACTGTCATATTCATGTTTCTGTCGTGTATAATAGCTAATGTTGGTGAAAGCAAGATAAAAATTCTGTTTTAAGCATGCAAAAGCATACAAAACACCGTTTTCAAGTATTTAAACTGTCATATTCATGTTTCTGTCGTGTATAAAAGCTAATGTTGGTGAAAGCAAGATAAAAATGCTGTTCTAAGCATGCAAAAGCATACAAAACACCGTTTTTAAGTATTTAAACTGTCATATTCATGTATATGTCGTGTGTAATGGCTTATGTTTGCAAAATCAAGATAAAATAGCAGTTTTCAGCTTGCAACAACATACATAATGCTGTTTTTAAGTATTTAAACTGAAATATTCATGTTTCTGTCGTGTATAATAGCTAATGTTGGTGAATGCAACATAAAAATGCTGTTTTAAGCATGCAAAAGCATAAAAAACACCGTTTTCAAGTATTTAAACTGTCATATTCATGTTTCTGTCGTGTATAATAGCTAATTTTGGTGAATGCAATATAAAAATGCGGTTTTAAGCATGCAAAAGCATACAAAACACCGTTTTCAAGTATTTAAACTGTCATATTCATGTACATGTCGTGTGTAATGGCTTACGTTTTAAAAATCAAAATAAAATAGCTATTTTCACCTTGCAAAAACATACAAAATGCTGTTTTCAAGTATTGAAACTGTCATATTCATGTTTCTGTCGTGTATAATAGCTAATGTTGGTGAAAGCAAGATAAAAATGCTGTTTTAAGCATGCAAAAGTATACAAAACACCGTTTTCAAGTATTTAAACTGTCATATTCATGTTTCTGTCGTGTGTAATAGCTAATGTTGGTGAAAGCAAGATAAAAATGCTGTTTTAAGCATGCAAAAGCATACAAAACACCGTTTTCAAGTATTTAAACTGTCATATTCATGTTTCTGTCGTGTGTAATAGCTAATGTTGGTGAAAGCAAGATAAAAATGCTGTTTTAAGCATGCAAAAGCATACAAAACACCGTTTTTAAGTATTTAAACTGTCATATTCATGTTTCTGTCGTGTATAATAGCTAATGTTGGTGAAAGCAAGATAAAAATGCTGTTTTAAGCATGCAAAAGCATACAAAACACCGTTTTCAAGTATTTAAACTGTCATATTCATGTTTCTGTCGTATATAATAGCTAATGTTGGTGAAAGCAAGATAAAAATGCTGTTTTAAGCATGCAAAAGCATACAAAACACCGTTTTCAATTATTTAAACTGTCATATTCATGTATATGTCGTGTGTAATGGCTTATGTTTTCAAAATCAAGATAAAAAACCTTTTTTCAGCTTGCAAAAACATACAAAATGCTGTTTTCAAGCATTTTATCTGTCATATTCATGTTTCTGTCGTGTATAATAGCTAATGTTGGTGAAAGCAAGATAAAAATTCTGTTTTAAGCATGCAAAAGTATACAAAACACCGTTTTCAAGTATTTAAACTGTCATATACATGTTTCTGTCGTGTATAATAGCTAATGTTGGAGAAAGCAAGATAAAAATGCTGTTTTAAGCATGCAAAAGCATACAAAACACCGTTTTCAAGTATTTAAACTGTCATATTCATGTTTCTGTCGTATATAATAGCTAATGTTGGTGAAAGCAAGATAAAAATGCTGTTTTAAGCATGCAAAAGCATACAAAACACCGTTTTCAATTATTTAAACTGTCATATTCATGTATATGTCGTGTGTAATGGCTTATGTTTTCAAAATCAAGATAAAAAACCTTTTTTCAGCTTGCAAAAACATACAAAATGCTGTTTTCAAGCATTTTATCTGTCATATTCATGTTTCTGTCGTGTATAATAGCTAATGTTGGTGAAAGCAAGATAAAAATGCTGTTTTAAGCATGCAAAAGCATACAAAACACCGTTTTCAAGTATTTAAACTGTCATATTCATGTTTCTGTCGTGTATAATAGCTAATGTTGGAGAAAGGAAGATAAAAATGCTGTTTTAAGCATGCAAAAGCATACAAAACACCGTTTTCAAGTATTTAAACTGTCATATTCATATAATAGCTAATGTTGGTGAAAGCAAGATAAAAATGCTGTTTTAAGCATGCAAAAGCATACAAAACACCGTTTTCAAGTATTTAAACTGTTATATTCATGTATATGTCGTGTGTAATGGCTTATGTTTGCAAAATCAAGATAAAATAGCTATTTTCACCTTGCAAGAACATACAAAATCCTGTTTTCAAGTATTTAAACTGTCATATTCATGTATATGTCGTGTATAATGGCTTATGTTTTCAAAATCAAGATAAAAAAGCTATTTTCAGCTTGCAAAAACATACAAAATGCTGTTTTCAAGCATTTTAACTGTCATATTCATGTTTCTGTCGTGTATAATAGCTAATGTTGGTGAAAGCAAGATAAAAATTCTGTTTTAAGCATGCAAAAGCATACAAAACACCGTTTTCAAGTATTTAAACTGTCATATTCATGTTTCTGTCGTGTATAAAAGCTAATGTTGGTGAAAGCAAGATAAAAATGCTGTTCTAAGCATGCAA
>CAWWDY010000525.1:0-35738 GCA_963942605.1 Poecilus cupreus
GAAACATGAATATGACAGTTTAAATACTTGAAAACAGCATTTTGTATGTTTTTGCAAGCTGAAAACAGCTATTTTATCTTGATTTTGCAAGCGTAAGCCATTACACACAACATATACATGAATATGATAGTTTAAATACCTAAAAACGGTGTTTTGTATGCTTTTGCATGATTAAAACAGCAATTTTATCTTGATTTCACCAACATTAGCCATTATACACGACAAAAATATGAATATGACAGTTTAAATACTTGAAAACAGCATTTTATATGTTTTTGCAAACTGAAAACAGCTATTTTATTTTAGTTTTGCAAACATAAGCCATTACACACAACATATACATGAATATGACAGTTTAAATACCTGAAAACAGCATTTTGTATGTTTTTGCAAGCTGAAAACAGCTATTTTATCTTGATTTTGCAAGCATACGCCATTACACACGACATATACATGAATATGACAGTTTAATTACTTGAAAACAGCATTTTGTATGTTTTTGCAAGCTGAAAACATATATTTTGTCTTGATATCACCAACATTAGCCATTATACACGACAGAAACATGAATATGACAGTTTAAATACTTGAAAACAGCATTTTGTATGTTTTTGAAAGCTGAAAACAGCTTTTTATCTTGATTTTGCAAACATAAGCCACTACACACGACATATACATGAATATGACAGTTTATATACTTGAAAACAGCATTTTGTATGTTTTTGCAAGCTGAAAACAGCTATTTTATCTTGATTTTGCAAACATAAGCCATTACACACGACATATACATGAATATGACAGTTTGTATACTTAAAAACGGTGTTTTTATGCTTTTGCATGCTTAAAACAGCAATTTTATCTTGAATTCACCAACATTAGCCATTATACAAGACAGAAACATGAATATGACAGTTTAAATACTTGAAAACAGCATTTTGTATATTTTTGCAAGCTGAAAACAGCTATTTTATCTTGATTTTGCAAACATAAGCCATTACACACGACATATACATGAATATGACAGTTTAAATACTTGAAAACAGCATTTTGTATGTTTTTGCAAGCTGAAAACAGCTATTTATCTTGATTTTGCAAACATAAGCCACTACACACGACATATACATGAATATGACAGTTTAAATATTTGAAAACAGCATTTTGTATGTTTTTGCAAGCTGAAAACAGCTATTTTATCTTGATTTTGCAAACATAAGCCATTGCACACGACATATACATGAATATGATAGTTTAAATACTTGAAAACAGCATTTCGTATGTTTTTGCAAACTGAAAACAGCTATTTTATCTTGATTTTGCAAACATAAGCCATTACACACGACATATACATGAAGATGATAGTTTAAATACTTGAAAACAGCATTTTTTATGTTTTTGCAAGCTGAAAACAGCTATTTTATCTTGATTTTGCAAACATAAGCCATTACACACGACATATACATGGATATGACAGTTTGTATACTTGAAAACGGTGTTTTGAATGCTTTTGCATGCTTAAACCAGCAATTTTATCTTGATTTCACCAACATTAGCCATTATACAAGACAGAAACATGAATATGACAGTTTAAATACTTGAAAACAGCATTTTGTATGTTTTTGCAAGCTGAAAACAGCTATTTTATCTTGATTTTGCAAACATAAGCCATTACACACGACATATACATGAATATGACAGTTTGTATACTTAAAAACGGTGTTTTGTATGCTTAAAACTGCAATTTTATCTTGAATTCACCAACATTAGCCATTATACAAGACAGAAAAATGAATATGATAGTTTAAATACTTGAAAACAGCATTTTGTATGTTTTTGCAAGCTAAAAACAGCTATTTTATCTTGATGTTGCAAACATAAGCCATTACACACGACATATACATGAATATGACAGTTTGTATACTTAAAAACGGTGTTTTGTATGCTTAAAACTGCAATTTTATCTTGAATTCACCAATATTAGCCATTATACATGACAGAAACATGAATATGACAGTTTAAATACTTGAAAACAGCATTTTGTATGTTTTTGCAAGCTGAACACAGCTATTATATCTTGATTTTGCAAACATAAGCTATTACACACGACATATACATGAATATGGCAGTTTGTATACTTAAATACGGTGTTTTGTATGCTTTGCATGCCTAAAACAGCAATTTTATCTTGAATTCACCAACATTAGCCATTATACAAGACAGAAACATGAATATGACAGTTTAAATACTTAAAAACAGCATTTTGTATGTTTTTGCAAGCTGAAAACAGCTATTTTATCTTGATTTTGCAAACATAAGCCATTACACACGACATATACATGAATATGACAGTTTGTATACTTAAAAACGGTGTTTTGTATGCTTAAAACTGCAATTTTATCTTGAATTCACCAATATTAGCCATTATACACGACAGAAACATGAATATGACAGTTTAAATACTTGAAAACAGCATTTTGTATGTTTTTGCAAGCTGAACACAGCTATTATATCTTGATTTTGCAAACATAAGCTATTACACACGACATATACATGAATATGGCAGTTTGTATACTTAAATACGGTGTTTTGTATGCTTTGCATGCCTAAAACAGCAATTTTATCTTGGATTCACCAACATTAGCCAATATACAAGACAGAAACATGAATATGACAGTTTAAATACTTGAAAACAGCATTTTGTATGTTTTTGCAAACTGAAAACAGCTATTTTATTTTAGTTTTGCAAACATAAGCCATTACACACAACATATACATGAATATGACAGTTTAAATACCTGAAAACAGCATTTTGTATGTTTTTGCAAGCTGAAAACAGCTATTTTGTCTTGATTTTGCAAGCATACGCCATTACACACGACATATACATGAATATGACAGTTTAATTACTTGAAAACAGCATTTTGTATGTTTTTGCAAGCTGAAAACATATATTTTGTCTTGATTTCACCAACATTAGCCATTATACACGACAGAAACATGAATATGACTGTTTTATTTCTTTAAATCGGTGTTTTGTATGCTTTTGCATGCTTAGAATAGCAATTTTATCTTGATTTCAACAACATTAGCCATTATACACGACAGAAACATGAATATGACAGTTTAAATACTTGAAAACAGCATTTTGTATGTTTTTGAAAGCTGAAAACAGTTTTATCTTGATTTTGCAAACATAAGCCACTACACACGACATATACATGAATATGACAGTTTATATACTTGAAAACAGCATTTTGTATGTTTTTGCAAGCTGAAAACAGCTATTTTATCTTGATTTTGCAAACATAAGCCATTACACACGACATATACATGAATATGACAGTTTGTATACTTAAAAACGGTGTTTTTTATGCTTTTGCATGCTTAAAACAGCAATTTTATCTTGATTTCACCAACATTAGCCATTATACACGACAGAAACATGAATATGACAGTTTAGATACTTGAAAACAGCATTTTGTATGTTTTTGCAAGCTGAAAACAGCTATTTTATCTTGATTTTGAAAACATAAGCCATTACACACGACATATACATGAATATGACAGTTTAATTACTTGAAAACAGCATTTTGTATGTTTTTGCAAGCTGAAAACAGATATTTTATCTTGATTTTGCAAGCATAAGCCATTACACACGACATATACATGAATATGACAGTTTAAATACTTGAAAACAGCATTTTGTATGTTTTTGCAAGCTGAAAACAGCTATTTATCTTGATTTTGCAAACATAAGCCACTACACACGACATATACATGAATATGACAGTTTAAATATTTGAAAACAGCATTTTGTATGTTTTTGCAAGCTGAAAACAGCTATTTTATCTTGATTTTGCAAACATAAGCCATTGCACACGACATATACATGAATATGATAGTTTAAATACTTGAAAACAGCATTTCGTATGTTTTTGCAAACTGAAAACAGCTATTTTATCTTGATTTTGCAAACATAAGCCATTACACACGACATATACATGAAGATGATAGTTTAAATACTTGAAAACAGCATTTTTTATGTTTTTGCAAGCTGAAAACAGCTATTTTATCTTGATTTTGCAAACATAAGCCATTACACACGACATATACATGGATATGACAGTTTGTATACTTGAAAACGGTGTTTTGAATGCTTTTGCATGCTTAAACCAGCAATTTTATCTTGATTTCACCAACATTAGCCATTATACAAGACAGAAACATGAATATGACAGTTTAAATACTTGAAAACAGCATTTTGTATGTTTTTGCAAGCTGAAAACAGCTATTTTATCTTGATTTTGCAAACATAAGCCATTACAGACGACATATACATGAATATGACAGTTTGTATACTTAAAAACGGTGTTTTGTATGCTTAAAACTGCAATTTTATCTTGAATTCACCAACATTAGCCATTATACAAGACAGAAAAATGAATATGATAGTTTAAATACTTGAAAACAGCATTTTGTATGTTTTTGCAAGCTAAAAACAGCTATTTTATCTTGATGTTGCAAACATAAGCCATTACACACGACATATACATGAATATGACAGTTTGTATACTTAAAAACGGTGTTTTGTATGCTTAAAACTGCAATTTTATCTTGAATTCACCAATATTAGCCATTATACACGACAGAAACATGAATATGACAGTTTAAATACTTGAAAACAGCATTTTGTATGTTTTTGCAAGCTGAACACAGCTATTATATCTTGATTTTGCAAACATAAGCTATTACACACGACATATACATGAATATGGCAGTTTGTATACTTAAATACGGTGTTTTGTATGCTTTGCATGCCTAAAACAGCAATTTTATCTTGAATTCACCAACATTAGCCATTATACAAGACAGAAACATGAATATGACAGTTTAAATACTTGAAAACAGCATTTTGTATGTTTTTGCAAGCTGAAAACAGCTATTTTATCTTAATTTTGCAAACATAAGCCATTACACACGACATATACATGAATATGACAGTTTGTATACTTAAAAACGGTGTTTTGTATGCTTAAAACTGCAATTTTATCTTGAATTCACCAACATTAGCCATTATACAAGACAGAAAAATGAATATGATAGTTTAAATACTTGAAAACAGCATTTTGTATGTTTTTGCAAGCTGAAAACAGCTATTTTATCTTGATTTTGCAAGCGTAAGCCATTACACACAACATATACATGAATATGATAGTTTAAATACCTAAAAACGGTGTTTTGTATGCTTTTGCATGATTAAAACAGCAATTTTATCTTGATTTCACCAACATTAGCCATTATACACGACAAAAATATGAATATGACAGTTTAAATACTTGAAAACAGCATTTTATATGTTTTTGCAAACTGAAAACAGCTATTTTATTTTAGTTTTGCAAACATAAGCCATTACACACAACATATACATGAATATGACAGTTTAAATACCTGAAAACAGCATTTTGTATGTTTTTGCAAGCTGAAAACAGCTATTTTATCTTGATTTTGCAAGCATACGCCATTACACACGACATATACATGAATATGACAGTTTAATTACTTGAAAACAGCATTTTGTATGTTTTTGCAAGCTGAAAACATATATTTTGTCTTGATTTCACCAACATTAGCCATTATACACGACAGAAACATGAATATGACTGTTTTATTTCTTTAAATCGGTGTTTTGTATGCTTTTGCATGCTTAGAATAGCAATTTTATCTTGATTTCATCAACATTAGCCATTATACACGACAGAAACATGAATATGACAGTTTAAATACTTGAAAACAGCATTTTGTATGTTTTTGAAAGCTGAAAACAGCTTTTTATCTTGATTTTGCAAACATAAGCCACTACACACGACATATACATGAATATGACAGTTTATATACTTGAAAACAGCATTTTGTATGTTTTTGCAAGCTGAAAACAGCTATTTTATCTTGATTTTGCAAACATAAGCCATTACACACGACATATACATGAATATGACAGTTTGTATACTTAAAAACGGTGTTTTTATGCTTTTGCATGCTTAAAACAGCAATTTTATCTTGAATTCACCAACATTAGCCATTATACAAGACAGAAACATGAATATGACAGTTTAAATACTTGAAAACAGCATTTTGTATATTTTTGCAAGCTGAAAACAGCTATTTTATCTTGATTTTGCAAACATAAGCCATTACACACGACATATACATGAATATGACAGTTTAAATACTTGAAAACAGCATTTTGTATGTTTTTGCAAGCTGAAAACAGCTATTTATCTTGATTTTGCAAACATAAGCCACTACACATGACATATACATGAATATGACAGTTTAAATATTTGAAAACAGCATTTTGTATGTTTTTGCAAGCTGAAAACAGCTATTTTATCTTGATTTTGCAAACATAAGCCATTGCACACGACATATACATGAATATGATAGTTTAAATACTTGAAAACAGCATTTCGTATGTTTTTGCAAACTGAAAACAGCTATTTTATCTTGATTTTGCAAACATAAGCCATTACACACGACATATACATGAAGATGATAGTTTAAATACTTGAAAACAGCATTTTTTATGTTTTTGCAAGCTGAAAACAGCTATTTTATCTTGATTTTGCAAACATAAGCCATTACACACGACATATACATGGATATGACAGTTTGTATACTTGAAAACGGTGTTTTGAATGCTTTTGCATGCTTAAACCAGCAATTTTATCTTGATTTCACCAACATTAGCCATTATACAAGACAGAAACATGAATATGACAGTTTAAATACTTGAAAACAGCATTTTGTATGTTTTTGCAAGCTGAAAACAGCTATTTTATCTTGATTTTGCAAACATAAGCCATTACACACGACATATACATGAATATGACAGTTTGTATACTTAAAAACGGTGTTTTGTATGCTTAAAACTGCAATTTTATCTTGAATTCACCAACATTAGCCATTATACAAGACAGAAAAATGAATATGATAGTTTAAATACTTGAAAACAGCATTTTGTATGTTTTTGCAAGCTAAAAACAGCTATTTTATCTTGATGTTGCAAACATAAGCCATTACACACGACATATACATGAATATGACAGTTTGTATACTTAAAAACGGTGTTTTGTATGCTTAAAACTGCAATTTTATCTTGAATTCACCAATATTAGCCATTATACACGACAGAAACATGAATATGACAGTTTAAATACTTGAAAACAGCATTTTGTATGTTTTTGCAAGCTGAACACAGCTATTATATCTTGATTTTGCAAATATAAGCTATTACACACGACATATACATGAATATGGCAGTTTGTATACTTAAATACGGTGTTTTGTATGCTTTGCATGCCTAAAACAGCAATTTTATCTTGAATTCACCAACATTAGCCATTATACAAGACAGAAACATGAATATGACTGTTTAAATACTTGAAAACAGCATTTTGTATGTTTTTGCAAGCTGAAAACAGCTATTTTATCTTGATTTTGCAAACATAAGCCATTACACACGACATATACATGAATATGACAGTTTGTATACTTAAAAACGGTGTTTTGTATGCTTAAAACTGCAATTTTATCTTGAATTCACCAATATTAGCCATTATACACGACAGAAACATGAATATGACAGTTTAAATACTTGAAAACAGCATTTTGTATGTTTTTGCAAGCTGAACACAGCTATTATATCTTGATTTTGCAAACATAAGCTATTACACACGACATATACATGAATATGGCAGTTTGTATACTTAAATACGGTGTTTTGTATGCTTTGCATGCCTAAAACAGCAATTTTATCTTGAATTCACCAACATTAGCCAATATACAAGACAGAAACATGAATATGACAGTTTAAATACTTGAAAACAGCATTTTGTATGTTTTTGCAAGCTGAAAACAGCTATTTTATCTTGATTTTGCAAGCGTAAGCCATTACACACAACATATACATGAATATGATAGTTTAAATACCTAAAAACGGTGTTTTGTATGCTTTTGCATGATTAAAACAGCAATTTTATCTTGATTTCACCAACATTAGCCATTATACACGACAAAAATATGAATATGACAGTTTAAATACTTGAAAACAGCATTTTATATGTTTTTGCAAACTGAAAACAGCTATTTTATTTTAGTTTTGCAAACATAAGCCATTACACACAACATATACATGAATATGACAGTTTAAATACCTGAAAACAGCATTTTGTATGTTTTTGCAAGCTGAAAACAGCTATTTTGTCTTGATTTTGCAAGCATACGCCATTACACACGACATATACATGAATATGACAGTTTAATTACTTGAAAACAGCATTTTGTATGTTTTTGCAAGCTGAAAACATATATTTTGTCTTGATTTCACCAACATTAGCCATTATACACGACAGAAACATGAATATGACTGTTTTATTTCTTTAAATCGGTGTTTTGTATGCTTTTGCATGCTTAGAATAGCAATTTTATCTTGATTTCATCAACATTAGCCATTATACACGACAGAAACATGAATATGACAGTTTAAATACTTGAAAACAGCATTTTGTATGTTTTTGAAAGCTGAAAACAGTTTTATCTTGATTTTGCAAACATAAGCCACTACACACGACATATACATGAATATGACAGTTTATATACTTGAAAACAGCATTTTGTATGTTTTTGCAAGCTGAAAACAGCTATTTTATCTTGATTTTGCAAACATAAGCCATTACACACGACATATACATGAATATGACAGTTTGTATACTTAAAAACGGTGTTTTTTATGCTTTTGCATGCTTAAAACAGCAATTTTATCTTGATTTCACCAACATTAGCCATTATACACGACAGAAACATGAATATGACAGTTTAGATACTTGAAAACAGCATTTTGTATGTTTTTGCAAGCTGAAAACAGCTATTTTATCTTGATTTTGAAAACATAAGCCATTACACACGACATATACATGAATATGACAGTTTAATTACTTGAAAACAGCATTTTGTATGTTTTTGCAAGCTGAAAACAGATATTTTATCTTGATTTTGCAAGCATAAGCCATTACACACGACATATACATGAATATGACAGTTTAAATACTTGAAAACAGCATTTTGTATGTTTTTGCAAGCTGAAAACAGCTATTTATCTTGATTTTGCAAACATAAGCCACTACACACGACATATACATGAATATGACAGTTTGTATACTTAAAAACGGTGTTTTGTATGCTTAAAACTGCAATTTTATCTTGAATTCACCAATATTAGCCATTATACACGACAGAAACATGAATATGACAGTTTAAATACTTGAAAACAGCATTTTGTATGTTTTTGCAAGCTGAACACAGCTATTATATCTTGATTTTGCAAACATAAGCTATTACACACGACATATACATGAATATGGCAGTTTGTATACTTAAATACGGTGTTTTGTATGCTTTGCATGCCTAAAACAGCAATTTTATCTTGAATTCACCAACATTAGCCATTATACAAGACAGAAACATGAATATGACAGTTTAAATACTTGAAAACAGCATTTTGTATGTTTTTGCAAGCTGAAAACAGCTATTTTATCTTGATTTTGCAAACATAAGCCATTACACACGACATATACATGAATATGACAGTTTGTATACTTAAAAACGGTGTTTTGTATGCTTAAAACTGCAATTTTATCTTGAATTCACCAATATTAGCCATTATACACGACAGAAACATGAATATGACAGTTTAAATACTTGAAAACAGCATTTTGTATGTTTTTGCAAGCTGAACACAGCTATTATATCTTGATTTTGCAAACATAAGCTATTACACACGACATATACATGAATATGGCAGTTTGTATACTTAAATACGGTGTTTTGTATGCTTTGCATGCCTAAAACAGCAATTTTATCTTGAATTCACCAACATTAGCCAATATACAAGACAGAAACATGAATATGACAGTTTAAATACTTGAAAACAGCATTTTGTATGTTTTTGCAAGCTGAAAACAGCTATTTTATCTTGATTTTGCAAGCGTAATCCATTACACACAACATATACATGAATATGATAGTTTAAATACCTAAAAACGGTGTTTTGTATGCTTTTGCATGATTAAAACAGCAATTTTATCTTGATTTCACCAACATTAGCCATTATACACGACAAAAATATGAATATGACAGTTTAAATACTTGAAAACAGCATTTTATATGTTTTTGCAAACTGAAAACAGCTATTTTATTTTAGTTTTGCAAACATAAGCCATTACACACAACATATACATGAATATGACAGTTTAAATACCTGAAAACAGCATTTTGTATGTTTTTGCAAGCTGAAAACAGCTATTTTGTCTTGATTTTGCAAGCATACGCCATTACACACGACATATACATGAATATGACAGTTTAATTACTTGAAAACAGCATTTTGTATGTTTTTGCAAGCTGAAAACATATATTTTGTCTTGATTTCACCAACATTAGCCATTATACACGACAGAAACATGAATATGACTGTTTTATTTCTTTAAATCGGTGTTTTGTATGCTTTTGCATGCTTAGAATAGCAATTTTATCTTGATTTCATCAACATTAGCCATTATACACGACAGAAACATGAATATGACAGTTTAAATACTTGAAAACAGCATTTTGTATGTTTTTGAAAGCTGAAAACAGTTTTATCTTGATTTTGCAAACATAAGCCACTACACACGACATATACATGAATATGACAGTTTATATACTTGAAAACAGCATTTTGTATGTTTTTGCAAGCTGAAAACAGCTATTTTATCTTGATTTTGCAAACATAAGCCATTACACACGACATATACATGAATATGACAGTTTGTATACTTAAAAACGGTGTTTTTTATGCTTTTGCATGCTTAAAACAGCAATTTTATCTTGATTTCACCAACATTAGCCATTATACACAACAGAAACATGAATATGACAGTTTAGATACTTGAAAACAGCATTTTGTATGTTTTTGCAAGCTGAAAACAGCTATTTTATCTTGATTTTGAAAACATAAGCCATTACACACGACATATACATGAATATGACAGTTTAATTACTTGAAAACAGCATTTTGTATGTTTTTGCAAGCTGAAAACAGATATTTTATCTTGATTTTGCAAGCATAAGCCATTACACACGACATATACATGAATATGACAGTTTAAATACTTGAAAACAGCATTTTGTATGTTTTTGCAAGCTGAAAACAGCTATTTATCTTGATTTTGCAAACATAAGCCACTACACACGACATATACATGAATATGACAGTTTAAATATTTGAAAACAGCATTTTGTATGTTTTTGCAAGCTGAAAACAGCTATTTTATCTTGATTTTGCAAACATAAGCCATTGCACACGACATATACATGAATATGATAGTTTAAATACTTGAAAACAGCATTTCGTATGTTTTTGCAAACTGAAAACAGCTATTTTATCTTGATTTTGCAAACATAAGCCATTACACACGACATATACATGAAGATGATAGTTTAAATACTTGAAAACAGCATTTTTTATGTTTTTGCAAGCTGAAAACAGCTATTTTATCTTGATTTTGCAAACATAAGCCATTACACACGACATAGACATGGATATGACAGTTTGTATACTTGAAAACGGTGTTTTGAATGCTTTTGCATGCTTAAACCAGCAATTTTATCTTGATTTCACCAACATTAGCCATTATACAAGACAGAAACATGAATATGACAGTTTAAATACTTGAAAACAGCATTTTGTATGTTTTTGCAAGCTGAAAACAGCTATTTTATCTTGATTTTGCAAACATAAGCCATTACACACGACATATACATGAATATGACAGTTTGTATACTTAAAAACGGTGTTTTGTATGCTTAAAACTGCAATTTTATCTTGAATTCACCAACATTAGCCATTATACAAGACAGAAAAATGAATATGATAGTTTAAATACTTGAAAACAGCATTTTGTATGTTTTTGCAAGCTAAAAACAGCTATTTTATCTTGATGTTGCAAACATAAGCCATTACACACGACATATACATGAATATGACAGTTTGTATACTTAAAAACGGTGTTTTGTATGCTTAAAACTGCAATTTTATCTTGAATTCACCAATATTAGCCATTATACACGACAGAAACATGAATATGACAGTTTAAATACTTGAAAACAGCATTTTGTATGTTTTTGCAAGCTGAACACAGCTATTATATCTTGATTTTGCAAACATAAGCTATTACACACGACATATACATGAATATGGCAGTTTGTATACTTAAATACGGTGTTTTGTATGCTTTGCATGCCTAAAACAGCAATTTTATCTTGAATTCACCAACATTAGCCATTATACAAGACAGAAACATGAATATGACAGTTTAAATACTTGAAAACAGCATTTTGTATGTTTTTGCAAGCTGAAAACAGCTATTTTATCTTGATTTTGCAAACATAAGCCATTACACACGACATATACATGAATATGACAGTTTGTATACTTAAAAACGGTGTTTTGTATGCTTAAAACTGCAATTTTATCTTGAATTCACCAATATTAGCCATTATACACGACAGAAACATGAATATGACAGTTTAAATACTTGAAAACAGCATTTTGTATGTTTTTGCAAGCTGAACACAGCTATTATATCTTGATTTTGCAAACATAAGCTATTACACACGACATATACATGAATATGGCAGTTTGTATACTTAAATACGGTGTTTTGTATGCTTTGCATGCCTAAAACAGCAATTTTATCTTGAATTCACCAACATTAGCCAATATACAAGACAGAAACATGAATATGACAGTTTAAATACCTGAAAACAGCATTTTGTATGTTTTTGCAAGCTGAAAACAGCTATTTTGTCTTGATTTTGCAAGCATACGCCATTACACACGACATATACATGAATATGACAGTTTAATTACTTGAAAACAGCATTTTGTATGTTTTTGCAAGCTGAAAACATATATTTTGTCTTGATTTCACCAACATTAGCCATTATACACGACAGAAACATGAATATGACTGTTTTATTTCTTTAAATCGGTGTTTTGTATGCTTTTGCATGCTTAGAATAGCAATTTTATCTTGATTTCATCAACATTAGCCATTATACACGACAGAAACATGAATATGACAGTTTAAATACTTGAAAACAGCATTTTGTATGTTTTTGAAAGCTGAAAACAGTTTTATCTTGATTTTGCAAACATAAGCCACTACACACGACATATACATGAATATGACAGTTTATATACTTGAAAACAGCATTTTGTATGTTTTTGCAATCTGAAAACAGCTATTTTATCTTGATTTTGCAAACATAAGCCATTACACACGACATATACATGAATATGACAGTTTGTATACTTAAAAACGGTGTTTTTTATGCTTTTGCATGCTTAAAACAGCAATTTTATCTTGATTTCACCAACATTAGCCATTATACACGACAGAAACATGAATATGACAGTTTAAATACTTGAAAACAGCATTTTGTATGTTTTTGAAAGCTGAAAACAGTTTTATCTTGATTTTGCAAACATAAGCCACTACACACGACATATACATGAATATGACAGTTTAAATACTTGAAAACAGCATTTTGTATGTTTTTGAAAGCTGAAAACAGTTTTATCTTGATTTTGCAAACATAAGCCACTACACACGACATATACATGAATATGACAGTTTAGATACTTGAAAACAGCATTTTGTATGTTTTTGCAAGCTGAAAACAGCTATTTTATCTTGATTTTGAAAACATAAGCCATTACACATGACATATACATGAATATGACAGTTTAATTACTTGAAAACAGCATTTTGTATGTTTTTGCAAGCTGAAAACAGATATTTTATCTTGATTTTGCAAGCATAAGCCATTACACACGACATATACATGAATATGATAGTTTAAATACTTAAAAACGGTGTATTGTATTCTTTTGCATGCTTAAAACAGCAAATTTATCTTGATTTCACCAACATTAGCCATTATACACGACAGAAACATGAATATGACTAAGATTGTTAGTTATTTTGTTTTTTAGACGTGTGGCAACACTGCTGTACAGTACACTGAGCACGTCGTTGTAGTTGTGTTTTTGACCGTTGTGCTGAGTAGATCTTTATTGAAATTACAACTAATAAAGTTTCGTTTTACAAGAGTGTAATGTGTTATTAGTTAAAACAGATATCAATCGACGGGTAGTTGAAAGATATAACATTTGGCGACCGTGACAGGACTTTGTGCGATTCTAACCATTTTGTTCAGTGTTGCTTTGAGCGGGACGCGCGGCAAGCGGTCTGTACACGGGCGTTGGTTAGGAAAGTAGTTTTGAGTGCTTGCGTGCTGGTGTTTGTTTAACACAAATAGTTAAAACATTATTGTAACGTTTTGAAGGACATATAGTGCTAATCGTGATGACGGATGGAAAGAAGCTTCGGTCAGTTGCACGAACAGTATTCACGAAGACAGTAAAAGATTTTGAACAGTTCTTGAAGGCCGCAGTACCAGACATAACCACATTTGTAGTGACGTGTGTTGAAGTAAAAATGTTTATATCATTATTTTTCGTTCTATTATAAAGTTGGCTGTTTACTGTTGTTTTTATGTATGTCATTTTTGGATTGTCAATAAATACGTTTTGAGTTGGAAGTGGTCTTATTTTATTGTGCTAATTAAAGCATATTGTGCCTTACTACGTTGAGAGTATTAATACGCACAACATGGTAGCAGAGCGTAGTTCTCTTTCAACGTAAATCTGGATTGGATTTGGTCTGTATTTGGTTCTGTAGCAAACTCTCGCGTGGAAATTGCGTGGTCGCGGTAGCAAACAGTTCGAATTGTTTTTGCTGACAACTGCAACATAATTAAATGGATTTTCACGGAATCGAGAAATTGTGTGGTGCTGAGAACTGGACGATCTGGAAGTTTGCTGTGCGAAATTTATTGCGCGCAGTCGAAGGAGCATACGAGGTATGCGATGGACGGTTGATAAAACCTACCAAATTGAATGCTAAAGCAACTGCAGCTCAGATCAAGACGTACGAAGCGGCGTTCAAGTTATGGGATAAAGCAGATCGTGCAGCGTGTCAAGTTATCGTGAAAACTATAGAAGCAAAAGTCCTATCATTGATTGTCACATGTGAAACTGCTCGAGACATGTGGGTGAAACTGCACACGGTGTTTGAACAGCAAACAAAACAAGCTGCTCATGCTGTCCAGTCAGAATTTTTTAACTTTAGATTGATCTCAGAAGATGACATGGTGCTGCATCTAGCGCGATTTGAAAGCTTGATTCTTCGCATGCAACAGCTTAACGTAAAACCTGACGAATCTTCGTTGATGGTGAGACTTTTAGATACCCTACCGGATAACTATGAGAGTCTTAGGCAGTCCTGGTGGGCGAGACCTGAGGATCAACAAACGTTGAAAAGTTTGATCGAAGTGTTAACTTCAGATGAAAAACGTCAAGCTCAGCGAAAAGAAAAACAGGACGAGTTGGTGGCATTGTTTTCTGCGAAGACGAAGATCAGGGAAACGAGTACTCGAGGAGGTGCTTGTCGTGGACAAGATACTTCATCGAAGAAACCTGAGAAGGCGGCTAATAAGAAGAAAAAATTCACGTGTTATGGGTGTGGTGGCACAAACGAAATTGTCCGAGTTTTAAACAAAAACAGGACAAAACTGGTGGGACTGATCAAGCGTTCGTCACTGAAGTAATGAATGCAGAGATTGATCGTGATTCTTGGATAGTCGACTCCGGAGCAACGAATCATATAACGGTCAGAGATGATTGGTTCTCATCATTCACACGCTTCACGAATCCTGAAAAGGTACTAATGGGCAACAAAACTTACGAGGAGGCCATTGGAAAAGGAACAATTAAGTTTCAATCCTGTGTTAAAGGAGAGTGGAAATCGTGCCATCTGGAAGATGTTATCTACGTCCCCGAAGCTCGAAGAAATCTTTTTTCTGTAACAGCTTCTTTGGACAAGGGTTTGATTTTTCAGTCGGACAAGAATACTTGTAAGTTCCTAAATAACGGCATTGTGAAGGCTTGTGGTATTCGTAAAGGAAGATTGTTCCAAATGGTGATGCGAGTGACGGAGCCGAATCAGTCTTGTATTCATGAAGTAAATCTAGTGTCAAAGCAGACTCTACAAATCTGGCACGAGCGGCTTGGCCACCAGAACAAACGACATGTTGAAAAATTCCTTAAACAACGTGGTATAGAAGTTGATGTTGATGAGGAATTTTGTGAAGCATGCGTTAAGGGGAAGCAACATCGAAGCAGTTTCCAGTCTCGGCAACAACGTGCAACACAACCTGGCGAGATAATTCATGCTGACTTATGTGGCCCTATGGAGTGTGCATCGTTGGGGAATGCCAAATACTTTGTGTGCTTCACGTGCGATTTTTCAAGATTTCGCATGGTGTACTTTCTCAAAAAGAAGTCGGAGACAACAGAGAAGATTTTGGAGGTGCTGAAAATCGTGCAGAACAATTGTGGACATCAACTGAAATCGTTCCTGTGTGACGGTGGTCGAGAGTTCGATAACAGAGAGGTGAGAGACTTGATGAAAGCAAACGGTGTGCAATTTATCATTACCAATCCGTACACGCCCGAACAAAATGGTTGTGCGGAGCGGAGCAACAGAACTATTGTTGAGTTAGCTCGTACGATGATGCTGGCTAAGGATTTGCCGAAGTCATTTTGGGCAGAAGCGGTAAATACTGCCGTGCATGTGCTGAATCGGACTGGTTCGAGTCGTGTGGAATGTAAGACGCCGGATGAGGTGTTTACAGGCAAGACGACGCATATGAATAAATTCCACGTATTTGGGACAAATTGTTATGTACATGTTCCAAAAGAGAAGCGCAAGAAGTGGGACTCGAAAGGCAAACCAGGTATATTCGTTGGATATTTGAATGGTATTGATGGCTTTCGGGTATGGATCAAATCAGAAAAACGGATCGTTTGTAGCAAATACGTGATATTAGAACCTGAGAAGACTGGAAGGACTATGGCATTTATCCCAGGAAGAATAGAAGATGATTCAAGATCCAACAAAGAAAATCCTGTGAGCTGTGATGAATCGGATGACTTCCAGCCGGTTGATAATTCACTGTCAAGTATTGAAAGGCAACTTAGAGACCGATCGAATATTAAACCTCCTGATCGCTATGCTGAAGTAATGCTGGCTGAAATCCAAGAACCGAAAAATTATACAGAGGCTATCAAATCTACAGAACATCAACAATGGAAAAAGGCAATGGAGGAGGAAATATCTTCACTGCAGGATAACGCTACATGGAGTTTGGTAGAGCTGCCAGCAGGTCGTAAGCCTATTTCAAATCGTTGGGTGTATCGAGTGAAGCGCAAAGCTGATGGAACAATTGATCGGTACAAAGCTAGATTGGTTGTTCGTGGATTCAGCCAGAGAATGGGTATTGATTATAATGAGACATTTAGCCCTGTTGCTCGGTACGATACAATTCGAGCAATTTTGAGTATTTCTGCTAGTGAGCATCTACAACTGGCGCAGTTCGATGTAACATCTGCATTTTTAAATGGAATACTTCAGGAAGAAATATTTATGGAGCAACCTGAAGGATTCACTGACAACACCGGAAGAGTATGTACGCTTTAGAAATCATTATATGGATTGAAGCAGTCACCAAGGTGTTGGAATCAGCGATTCAGGGATGTGCTTATAAGTTTTGGACTTTTGGAGAGTAAAGCTGATCCTTGTTTGTATTATCGAAAAGATAGCGATAACAAACTGATAGTGGTACTATATGTCGACGACGGTTTAGTAGCAGCAACTCAGAAGCAAGACATACAGTTTTTCCTGCAACGTCTTCAGGAAGAATTCAAGATTACAATTGAACAAGTTGGATATTTCTTGAATATTCAAATCACATGTCAAGATGATGGTTCTATTGAAATCAACCAGAAGAAGTATGCTGAAGACGTACTACAACGCTTTAAAATGATGGAGGCAAATCCTGTCTCAACTCCAATTGAGCAATATCTACCACCTGATGACCAGACTAATGTTGAATTGACGAAGGCACCGTATCGAGAGGCAGTCGGGTGTTTAATGTATTTGGCGATTGCTACCAGGCCTGACATTGCTTTCGCCGTGGGCTATGTATCTCAATTTATGGAGAATCCTAAAGAAGTACATTGGTCGCTAATCAAGAGGATTCTTAAATATGTCAAGGGGTCAACTTCGAAGAGCATCAAATTTGATGCAAAACATGAAAATAGAAGGCTAGAAATATACACTGATGCTGACTATGCAAGTGATCCAACGTCTCGACGTTCGGTCAGCGGAATGGTGTCTAAGTATAGTGGAGGTGCCATTACTTGGTCTAGTAAGCGGCAGCAGTGTGTATCCCTATCAACGACAGAGTCGGAGTACGTGGCAGCGTGTGAAGGGGCAAGAGAGGCTGTTTGGCTAAGCAGGCTTTTTAACGAAATTTCGCCACTGCAGTGTGTTCCAGTTCTTTTTGTGGACAACGCTAGTGCCATCAAACTGGCGAAAAATCCAGAGTTCCACAAAAGAACCAAACACATAGATGTCCGTTTTCATTACATACGAGAACAAATTCAAAAAGAGCAGTTGACGATCGAGCACGTAGCCAGTAACAAGCAAGTTGCGGATATCTTCACGAAGCCTATTCCGCGTGTTCAATTTGTACACTTACAATCTCTGATAGGAATGGTATAATAGGATATAGATTCTTCCGTTGTTTAAAGATATAAAATTTTAGGGGAAGTGTTGAAGTAAAAATGTTTATATCATTATTTTTCGTTCTATTATAAAGTTGGCTGTTTACTGTTGTTTTTATGTATGTCATTTTTGGATTGTCAATAAATACGTTTTGAGTTGGAAGTGGTCTTATTTTATTGTGCTAATTAAAGCATATTGTGCCTTACTACGTTGAGAGTATTAATACGCACAACAACGTGGACACTACTAAATGAGAAATTTGAAAATCTAAAGCGTGCTGACAGGGAATTATGGAAACTGATGAAGAAGCACTTGTTGCAGAAGTCTCAAAAGCAGATGAATATGCAGCAACATACTTAAAATTGGAACAGCTCTACAGCCAAAAGGTCAATGTAAAGGATGACGCAGCGTCAGTAACTAGCGGTATATCGGCTCACTCGGAGATTTCCCGTAAGTTTAAATTACCCCTTATTGAATTTAAAAAATTTGGAGGAGACATCCGAGAATGGTTGCCGTTTTGGAGCCAATTTCAGAAAATACACACCGATGAATCAATACCATTAGAGGATAAGTTCCAGTACCTTATACAAACCACGATTAATGGATCCAGAGCACGGGCCGTGGTGGAGAGTTTTGCGCCTACAAGAGAAAACTACCAAAAGGCGATAGAGAGTTTGCAAGCTCGTTTTGGTCGTGATGAACTTTTAGTAGAGGTATATGTCAGAGAATTATTGAAGATGGTATTACAAAATACAATGTTTAAAGGGAAATATGATCTTACAGCCTTGTACGATAAACTTGAGACCCAGTTACGGGCACTTGAGTCGCTCGGTGTAACATCAGATAAATGTGCTGCTATGCTGTTTCCGTTGGTCGAATCCTGCCTTCCTGAAGATCTATTACGAGCGTGGCAGCGATCCTCAAACGGTGAAAATGAAAATGAGGACACAGATAAATTACAAGAAGTAATGAAATTCTTAAAGAGAGAGGTGGAAAGCGAAGAAAGAATTGCTTTGGCTAGAGAAGGTTTTGGATTTTCTTCACACGAAAACAAAAATAGATATCAAAAGGTGAAATCTCAAGATTCAACCATTCCCACTGCAACGGGGTTAATTAACAATGAAGCAAATGGTTGCATTTTTTGTGGAAATCGATCTCATTTAAGTGTGGATTGTTTCAAAGCCCAGAAAATGAGCATTGAAGAGAGACGGAAAGTATTGAGCAAACAGAAAGCTTGCTTTTCGTGTTTGAAACCGGGACATCAGAGTTCAAAATGTCGAGAACGACTGAGATGTTTAATATGTACAGAGAAACATGTGATATTAATGTGCCCTAATCTGCGTTCCGAGAAGAACAATAACTCGAAACAAGCTAATTCGAGTTCGGAATCACCAACGGCGGTGTCAACAACAGGTGAGCTTAGTCTGGCCAATCATACTAATATTCCTGTATTTCTTCAAACATTACGTGTGAAGCTGCATAGTGACACGAAAGAAAAAGAAGTTCGGGCGATCATAGATACAGGATCACAGAGAACATACATCTTGAAATCTACGGCTCAGTTTATGGGATACAAGACTAAGGGAAATGAAAAATTGATTCATACGCTCTTCGGGGGAGTTTCATCGTCACAAGAATATCATAAATGTTATGAAATAAAGGTTCTAAGTATAGATGAAGAATACTCATGCACCGTGGAAGCATTGGATCAAAGAGTCATATGTAATAATGTTCCGCCTATATCGCAAGGTCCATGGATACAGGAACTGGATAAATTGGGTATCTCATTGAGTGACAGGTCAGGAGTTGAGCAAATCGAACTGCTTATAGGAGCAGATATAGCGGGTTTGTTATTCACCGGACAGAAACACTCATTGAAATGTGGTTTAGCAGCTGTACATACCTCACTAGGATGGACTGTAATGGGGAGAGTAAACAGTAAAGCTGACCTACGAAATGATTCCAAAGCTTTTATTTCATTGTTGTGTAAAGATTTGTCAGTCACTGAGTTGTGGAAATTGGAAACAATAGGAATAGCCGATTCTATTGAACGAAGAACAAAAGAACAGGCAGAAGCAGCAGTCTATGAATTCTTTCAACAAACTATATCGACAGACGAAGATCAGCGGTACGAGGTGAATTTACCATGGGTTGATGGTCATCCTCCGTTACCGAGAAATGAAGATCTCGCCATGAATCGATTAAGAAAGACAATGACTAAACTGAAAAGAGAAAAATGCTATGAAGAATATAAGCAAGTTCTTACAACTTGGTTACAGGAGGGCATAATAGAAAAGGTGCCACCAGAAGAAATGTCAAAAGTTGCCCATTATTTACCTCATCGAGCAGTCGTCAAAACAAGTAGTCTCACCACGAAAGTGCGACCAGTGTTTGTTGCTTCATCGCATGAAAAGAACATGCCCTCGCTAAATGATTGCTTGGAAACGGGAGAGAATCTAATCTAGCTAATTCCACAAATATTAATAAGATTTCGACTTTTTAGATATGGAATGTCTGCAGATATTTGTAAAGCTTTTTTACAAATTGGAGTCAATAAAGAAGATCGAGAATTTTTGCGGTTTTTGTGGATGAATGAGGACGGGAAGATTCTTCATTTACGACATAAAAGAGTCGTAATTGGATTGTGTGCCAGTCCATTTCTGTTGGGCGCTACAATCAAACATCATTTAGAGAAAATGCAAGGGCTGTGTCAAGTGGAAGACGACACACGGATGAAGAAGGTAATAGACATTTTACTGAACAGCTTTTATGTAGATAACTGTTTGATTAGTGTATCAACAAAAGAAGAAGCCGATAGTCTCCAAGAAGCTGCTAGTCAGATAATGATGGCTGGCAAGTTTGATCTGAGAGGCTGGGAAATAACACAATTGGATGGAAAAGAAAAACAACCGTCGCCAGTATTGGGAATGCAGTGGAATCGTGGCTACGGTACTCTCAGCATCAACCCGATTCAAATCAGTGAAGATGATTTAAAGGTATCGAAGAGAGAAATCTTATCACTAGCTCAGCGTGTTTACGATCCAATAGGCTATTTATGTCCAGCTCTTCTCACACCAAAACTGTTACTCCAACGACTGTGGGGTTTAAAAATTTGTTGGGATGAAGAAGTTCCCACCAATGTTAGAATAGAATTTCTTCATTGGAAATCAGAAGTGGATCTCTTCCAAACAATAAAGATTCCTCGGTGGATCAATGGAACACCAGGCGAAGAAGGAGAATGGTCTCTGCATACGTTTGTAGACGCTAGTCAAGAAGCCTATGCTGCAGCTGTTTTCTTACGGGTAAAAGCTGAAAATTCAGTACACGTTCATCTCTTACAAGCAAAAACGCGAGTATCGCCGCTGCGAAAATTAACTATACCGCGTCTGGAACTTTTAGCTGCTACTATAGGAGCACGGTTATACGATAATGTGAAAAAGTCTTTAAGAATTCCAGACATCAAATCTTACCATTGGAGTGACTCAAGCACAGTTTTGGCTTGGATTCAATGCGAAGAACAATGGGGAACATTCGTCTGGAATCGCGTTGTCGAAATCAGATTGTTAACTTCTAAAGAAGATTGGCGTCACATACCTGGGACGCAAAACCCAGCAGATCTTCCTTCACGTGGCTGCTCGCCCAAAAGATTACTTGAGACGAGATGGTGGGAGGGCCCAACATGGCTGAGCAGAGATCCAAAGTCATGGCCTACTTCTACAGTTTTGCCTGATAAAGTGGAAGTGAATTCTGAGAGGAGAAAGGTAGCTGTATCAATGACGACAGTCACTTCTGAAAATGTGACTCGCTTTTATGCATACTTCTCAAGTTATAACAAACTAGTAAGAATGATAGCATGGCTAAATAGATTTTTGTACAATTGTGTTGTGCGTCAAATCGAATGGTATTTCAATCCATCTTCCGCAGCGTGGTGGGGTGGATGGTGGGAGAGACTTGTCAGATTACTTAAAAATCTCTTACGACGTGTATTAGGACGCGCGTGTCTCAATTTCGAAGAGTTCATGACGATATTATGTGAATGTGAATCCATTATGAACAATAGACCTTTAGCTTATGTGTCAAATGACCCTAAGGACTTGTTACCGATAACACCGGCGATGTTTATGCGTGATCTAATCAGTGACAAAACGCCAGACTTTAATATTATTGTCAGTCTTAACTTTGGTGAACGTGCACGGTATTTAGAAAAAGTGCGGGACGATTTGCGTTCGCGTTTTCGCGGTGAATACTTAGGACTTTTAAAACAGGTTACTTATCGAAAAAATAATCTTCCGATCGCTTTGAACGACTTGGTGCTTATCGGAAATGATACGAGTAAGAGACTAGACTGGCCGCTCGGACGAGTTATCGAGCTGCTACCTGGCAAGGATGGGGTAACCCGAGTTGTACGAGTCCAAACAGCAAAGGGGGTGCTACTTCGGCCCATCCAACGACTGTATCCGCTAGAGGGTTCATCAGCTGAAGGAGCCGCAACCGTACCAGCCCAGGAGATGAAGAAGACATCACCACTTCCGGCAGTCCAAATCGATTCATCGGTGTCTGGTGCAAGTGATGAGTGCGGTGGTAGTGAATCACGAGTTTACACGACCAAAAGAGGTCGATTAGTGAAAGTGCCTTTTAGATTTAAGGATAATTAAATTTTGTTTAAAAAAAAAGAAAATGTATTTATTGTTTATAGTTGTGAGTACCATTCTTGATACTCAGGTGGGAGGATGTTAGAACAATCAATACTTCTTCTTATTATTATTGTAAGATTACACACGACATATACATGAATATGATAGTTTAAATACTTAAAAACGGTGTATTGTATTCTTTTGCATGCTTAAAACAGCAAATTTATTTTGATTTCACCAACATTAGCCATTATACGCGACAGAAACATGAATATGACTAAGATTGTTAGTTATTTTGTTTTTTAGACGTGTGGCAACACTGCTGTACTGTACACTGAGCACGTCGTTGTAGTTGTGTTTTTGACCGTTGTGCTGAGTAGATCTTTATTGAAATTACAACTAATAAAGTTTCGTTTTACAAGAGTGTAATGTGTTATTAGTTAAAACAGATATCAATCGACGGGTAGTTGAAAGATATAACAACTGTTTTATTTCTTTAAATAGGTGTTTTGTATGCTTTTTCATGCTTAGAATAGCAATTTTATCTTGATTTCATCAACGTTAGCCATTATACACGACAGAAACATGAATATGACAGTTTAAATACTTGAAAACAGCATTTTGTATGTTTTTGCAAGCTGAAAACAGCCATTTTATCGTGATTTTGCAAACATAAGCCATTCCACACGACATATACATAAATATGACAGTTTAAATACATAAAAACAGCATTTTGTATGTTTTTGCAAGCTGAAAACAGCTATTTATCTTGATTTTGCAAACATAAGCCACTACACACGACATATACATGAATATGACATTTTAAATATTTGAAAACAGCATTTTGTATGTTTTTGCAAGCTGAAAACAGCTATTTTATCTTGATTTTGCAAACATAAGCCATTGCACACGACATATACATGAATATGATAGTTTAAATACTTGAAAACAGCATTTTGTATGTTTTTGCAAACTGAAAACAGCTATTTTATCTTGATTTTGCAAACATAAGCCATTACACACGACATATACATGAATATGACAGTTTGTATACTTGAAAACGGTGTTTTGTATGCTTTTGCATGCTTAAAACAGCAATTTTATCTTGATTTCACCAACATTAGCCATTATACAAGATAGAAACATGAATATGACAGTTTAAATACTTGTAAACAGCATTTTGTATGTTTTTGCAAGCTGAAAACAGCTATTTTATCTTGATTTTGCAAACATAAGCCATTACACACGACATATACATGAATATGACAGTTTAAATACTTAAAAACAGCATTTTGTATGTTTTTGCAAACTGAAAACAGCAATTTTATCTCGATTTCACCAACATTAGCCATTATACACGACAAAAACATGAATATGACAGTTAAAATACTTGAAAACAACATTTTGTGTGTTTCGCAAGCTGAAAAAAGCTATTTTATCTTGAGTTTGCAAACATAAGCCATTACACACGACATATACATGAATATGACAGTTTGTATACTTAAAAACGGTGTTTTGTATGCTTTTGCATGCTTAAAACTGCAATTTTATCTTGATTTCACCAACATTAGCCATTATACACGACAGAAACGTGAATATGACAGTTTAAATACTAGAAAGCTGCATTTTGTATGTTTTTGCAAGCTGAAAACAGCTATTTTATCTTGATTTTGCAAACATAAGCCATTACACACGACATATACATGAATATAACAGTTTGTATACTTAAAAACGGTGTTTTATATGCTTTTGCATGCTTAAAACTACAATTTTTTCTTGATTTCACCAACATTAGCCATTATACATGACAGAAACATAAATATGACAGTTTAATTACTTGAAAACAGCATTTTGTATGTTTTTGCAAACTGAAAACAGTTATTTTATCTTGATTTTGCAAACATAAGCCATTACACACGTCATATACATGAATATGACAGTTTGTATACTTAAAAACGATGTTTTGTATGCTTTTGCATGCTTAAAACAGCAATTTTATCTTGATTTCACCAACATTAGCCATTATACATGACAGAAACTTGAATATGACAGTTTAAATACTTGAAAACAGCATTTTGTATGTTTTTGCAAGCTGAAAACAGCTATTTTGTCTTGATTTTGCAAACATAAGCCATTACACACGACATATACGTGAATATGACAGTTTGTATACTTAAAAACGCTGTTTTCTATGCTTTTGCATGCTTAAAAGTGCATTTTTATCTTGATTTCGCCAACATTTGCCATTATACACGACAGAAACATGAATATGACAGTTTTAATTCTTTAAATCGGTGTTTTGTATGCTTTTGCATGCTTAGAATAGCAATTTTATCTTGATTTAATCAACGTTAGCCATTATACACGATAGAAACATGAATATGATAGTTTAAATACTTGAAAACAGCATTTTGTATGTTTTTGCAAGCTGAAAACAGTTATTTTATCTTGATTTTGCAAACATAAGCCATTACACACGACATATACATGAATATGACAGTTTAAATACTTGAAAACAGCATTTTGTATGTTTTTGCAAGCTGAAAACAGATATTTTATCTTGATTTTGCAAGCATAAGCCATTACACACGACATATACATGAATATGACAGATTGTGTACTTAAAAACGGTGTTTTGTATGCTTTTGCATGCTTAAAACAGCAATTTTATCTTGATTTTAGCAACATTAGCCATTATACATGACAGTAACATGAATATGACAGTTTAAATACTTGAAAACAGCATTTTGTATGTTTTTGCAAACTGAAAACAGCTATTTTATCTTGATTTTGCAAACATAAGCCATTACACACGACATATACATGAATATGATAGTTTAAATACTTGAAAATAGCATTTTGTATGTTTTTGCAAACTGAAAACAGCTATTTTATCTTGATTTTACAAACATAAGCCATTACACACGACATATACATGAATATGACAGTTTAAATACTTGAAAACTGCATTTTGTATGTTTTTGCAAGATTAAAACAGCTATTTTATCTTGATTTTGCAAACATAAGCCATTACACACGACATATACATGAATACGACAGTTTGTATACTTAAAAACGATGTTTTGTATGCTTTTGCATACCTAAAACAGCAATTTTACCTTGATTTCACTAACATTAGCCATTATACAGGACAGAAACATGAATATGACAGTTTAAATACTTGAAAACAGCATTTTGTAGTTTTTTGCAAGCTGAAAACAGTTATTTTATTGATTTTGGAGACATAAGCCATTACACACGACATATACATAAATATGACAGTTTAAATACCTGAAAACAGCATTTTGTATGCTTTTGCAAGCTGGAAACAGCTATTTATCTTGATTTTGCAAACATAAGACACTACACACGACATATACATGAATATGACAGGTTAAATAATTGAAAACAGCATTTTGCATGTTTTTGCAAGCTGAAAACAGCTATTTTATCTTGATTTTGCAAACATAAGCCATTACACACGACATATACATGAATATGACAGTTTGTATACTTAAAAACGGTGTTTTGTATGCTTTTGCATGCTTTTGCAAACATGTATATGCCAGTTTAAATACTTTAAAACAGCATTTTGTAAGTATTTGCAAGCTGAAAACAGCTATTTTATCTTGATTTTGCAAACATAAGCCATTACACACGACATATACATGAATATGACAGTTTGTATATTTAAAACCGGTGTTTTGTATTCTTTTGCATGCTTAAAACAGCAATTTTATCTTGATTTCACCAACATTAGCCATTATACAAGACAGAGACATGAATATGACAGTTTAAATACTTTAAAACAGCATTTTGTAAGTTTTTGCAAGCTGAAAACAGCTATTTTATCTTGATTTTGCAAACATAAGCCATTACACACGACATATACATGAATATGACAGTTTGTATATTTAAAACCGGTGTTTTGTATTCTTTTGCATGCTTAAAACAGCAATTTTATCTTGATTTCACCAACATTAGCCATTATACACGACAGAGACATGAATATGACAGTTTAAATACTTGAAAGCAGCATTTTGTATGTTTTTGCAAGTTGAAAACCGCTATTTTATCTTGATTTTGCAAACATAAGCCATTACACATGACATATTCATGAATATGACAGTTTGTATACTTAAAAACGGTGTTTTGTATGCTTTTGCATGCTTAAAACAGCAATTATATTTTGATTTCACCAACATTAGCCATTATACACGACATAAACATTAATATGACAGTTTAAATACTTGAAAACAGCATTTTGTATGTTTTTGCAAGCTGAAAACAGCTATTTTATCATGATTTTGCAAACATTAGCCATTACACACAACATGTACATGAATATGACAGTTTGTATACTTAAAAACGGTGTTTTATATGCTTTTGCATGCTTAAAACAGCAATTTTATCTTGATTTCACCAACATTAGCCATTATACAGGACAGAAACATTAATATGACAGTTTAAATACTTCAAAACAACATTTTGTATGTTTTTTCAAGCTAAAAACAGCTATTTTATCTTGAGTTTGCAAACATAAGCCATTACACACGACATATATATGAATATGACAGTTTGTATACTTAAAAACGGTGTTTTGTATGCTTTTGCATGCTTAAAACAGCAATTTTATCTTGATTTCAACAACATTAGCCATTATACACGACAGAAACATGAATATGACAGTTTAAATACTTGAAAACAGCATTTTGTATTTTTATCTTGGTTTTGCAAACATAAGCCACTACTCACGGCATATACATGAATATGACAGTTTAAATACTTGAAAACAGCATTTTGTTAGTTTTTGCAAGCTGAAAACAGCAATATTATCATGATTTTGCAAACAGAAGCCATTACACACGAAATATACATGAATATGACAGTTTGTATACTTGAAAACGGTATTTTGTATGCTTTTGCATGTTTAAAACAGCAATTTTATCTTGATTTTAGCAACATTAGCCATTATACATGACAGTAACATGAATATGACAGTTTAAATACTTAAAAACAGCATTTTGTATGTTTTTGCAAACTGAAAACAGCAATTTTATCTCGATTTCACCAACATTAGCCATTATACACGACAGAAACATGAATATGACAGTTTAAATACTTGAAAACAGCATTTTGTATGTTTTTGCAAGCTGAAAACAGCTATTTTATCTTGATTTTGCAAACATAAGCCATTACACACAACATATACATGAATATGACAGTTTGTGTACTTAAAAACGGTGTTTTGTATGCTTTTGCATGCTTAAAACTGCAATTTTATCTTGATTTCACCAACATTAGCCATTATACAAGACAGAAACATGAATATGACAGTTTAAATACTTGAAAACAGCATTTTGTATGTTTTTGCAAGCTGAAAACAGATATTTTATCTTGATTTTGCAAGCATAAGCCATTACACACGACATATACATGAATATGACAGATTGTGTACTTAAAAACGGTGTTTTGTATGCTTTTGCATGCTTAAAACAGCAATTTTATCTTGATTTTAGCAACATTAGCCATTATACATGACAGTAACATGAATATGACAGTTTAAATACTTGAAAACAGCATTTTGTATGTTTTTGCAAACTGAAAACAGCTATTTTATCTTGATTTTGCAAACATAAGCCATTACACACGACATATACATGAAAATGATAGTTTAAATACTTGAAAATAGCATTTTGTATGTTTTTGCAAACTGAAAACAGCTATTTTATCTTGATTTTACAAACATAAGCCATTACACACGACATATACATAAATATGACAGTTTAAATACTTGAAAACTGCATTTTGTATGTTTTTGCAAGATTAAAACAGCTATTTTATCTTGATTTTGCAAACATAAGCCATTACACACGACATATACATGAATACGACAGTTTGTATACTTAAAAACGATGTTTTATATGCTTTTGCATACCTAAAACAGCAATTTTACCTTGATTTCACTAACATTAGCCATTATACAGGACAGAAACATGAATATGACAGTTTAAATACTTGAAAACAGCATTTTGTAGTTTTTTGCAAGCTGAAAACAGTTATTTTATTGATTTTGGAAACATAAGCCATTACACACGACATATACATAAATATGACAGTTTAAATACCTGAAAACAGCATTTTGTATGCTTTTGCAAGCTGGAAACAGCTATTTATCTTGATTTTGCAAACATAAGACACTACACACGACATATACATGAATATGACAGGTTAAATAATTGAAAACAGCATTTTGTATGTTTTTGCAAGCTGAAAACAGCTATTTTATCTTGATTTTGCAAACATAAGCCATTACACACGACATATACATGAATATGACAGTTTGTATACTTAAAAACGGTGTTTTGTATGCTTTTGCATGCTTTTGCAAACATGTATATGCCAGTTTAAATACTTTAAAACAGCATTTTGTAAGTATTTGCAAGCTGAAAACAGCTATTTTATCTTGATTTTGCAAACATAAGCCATTACACACGACATATACATGAATATGACAGTTTGTATATTTAAAACCGGTGTTTTGTATTCTTTTGCATGCTTAAAACAGCAATTTTATCTTGATTTCACCAACATTAGCCATTATACAAGACAGAGACATGAATATGACAGTTTAAATACTTTAAAACAGCATTTTGTAAGTTTTTGCAAGCTGAAAACAGCTATTTTATCTTGATTTTGCAAACATAAGCCATTACACACGACATATACATGAATATGACAGTTTGTATATTTAAAACCGGTGTTTTGTATTCTTTTGCATGCTTAAAACAGCAATTTTATCTTGATTTCACCAACATTAGCCATTATACACGACAGAGACATGAATATGACAGTTTAAATACTTGAAAGCAGCATTTTGTATGTTTTTGCAAGTTGAAAACCGCTATTTTATCTTGATTTTGCAAACATAAGCCATTACACATGACATATTCATGAATATGACAGTTTGTATACTTAAAAACGGTGTTTTGTATGCTTTTGCATGCTTAAAACAGCAATTATATTTTGATTTCACCAACATTAGCCATTATACACGACATAAACATAAATATGACAGTTTAAATACTTGAAAACAGCATTTTGTATGTTTTTGCAAGCTGAAAACAGCTATTTTATCATGATTTTGCAAACATTAGCCATTACACACAACATTTACATGAATATGACAGTTTGTAAACTTAAAAACGGTGTTTTGTATGCTTTTGCATGCTTAAAACAGCAATTTTATCTTGATTTCACCAACATTAGCCATTATACAGGACAGAAACATTAATATGACAGTTTAAATACTTCAAAACAACATTTTGTATGTTTTTTCAAGCTAAAAACAGCTATTTTATCTTGAGTTTGCAAACATAAGCCATTACACACGACATATATATGAATATGACAGTTTGTATACTTAAAAACGGTGTTTTGTATGCTTTTGCATTCTTAAAACAGCAATTTTATCTTGATTTCAACAACATTAGCCATTATACACGACAGAAACATGAATATGACAGTTTAAATACTTGAAAACAGCATTTTGTATTTTTATGTTGATTTTGCAAACATAAGCCATTACACACGACATGTACATAAATATGACAGTTTGAATACATGAAAACAGCATTTTGTATGTTTTTGCAAGCTGAAAACAGCTATTTATCTTGATTTTGCAAACATAAGCCACTACTCACGGCATATACATGAATATGACAGTTTAAATACTTGAAAACAGCATTTTGTATGTTTTTGCAAGCTGAAAACAGCAATATTATCATGATTTTGCAAACATAAGCTATTACACACGAAATATACATGAATATGACAGTTTGTATACTTGAAAACGGTATTTTGTATGCTTTTGCATGTTTAAAACAGCAATTTTATCTTGATTTTAGCAACATTAGCCATTATACATGACAGTAACATGAATATGACAGTTTAAATACTTAAAAACAGCATTTTGTATGTTTTTGCAAACTGAAAACAGCAATTTTATCTCGATTTCACCAACATTAGCCATTATACACGACAGAAACATGAATATGACAGTTTAAATACTTGAAAACAGCATTTTGTATGTTTTTGCAAGCTGAAAACAGCTATTTTATCTTGATTTTGCAAACATAAGCCATTACACACAACATATACATGAATATGACAGTTTGTGTACTTAAAAACGGTGTTTTGTATGCTTTTGCATGCTTAAAACTGCAATTTTATCTTGATTTCACCAACATTAGCCATTATACAAGACAGAAACATGAATATGACAGTTTAAATACTTGAAAACAGCATTTTGTATGTTTTTGCAAGCTGAAAACAGATATTTTATCTTGATTTTGCAAGCATAAGCCATTACACACGACATATACATGAATATGACAGATTGTGTACTTAAAAACGGTGTTTTGTATGCTTTTGCATGCTTAAAACAGCAATTTTATCTTGATTTTAGCAACATTAGCCATTATACATGACAGTAACATGAATATGACAGTTTAAATACTTGAAAACAGCATTTTGTATGTTTTTGCAAACTGAAAACAGCTATTTTATCTTGATTTTGCAAACATAAGCCATTACACACGACATATACATGAAAATGATAGTTTAAATACTTGAAAATAGCATTTTGTATGTTTTTGCAAACTGAAAACAGCTATTTTATCTTGATTTTACAAACATAAGCCATTACACACGACATATACATAAATATGACAGTTTAAATACTTGAAAACTGCATTTTGTATGTTTTTGCAAGATTAAAACAGCTATTTTATCTTGATTTTGCAAACATAAGCCATTACACACGACATATACATGAATACGACAGTTTGTATACTTAAAAACGATGTTTTATATGCTTTTGCATACCTAAAACAGCAATTTTACCTTGATTTCACTAACATTAGCCATTATACAGGACAGAAACATGAATATGACAGTTTAAATACTTGAAAACAGCATTTTGTAGTTTTTTGCAAGCTGAAAACAGTTATTTTATTGATTTTGGAAACATAAGCCATTACACACGACATATACATAAATATGACAGTTTAAATACCTGAAAACAGCATTTTGTATGCTTTTGCAAGCTGGAAACAGCTATTTATCTTGATTTTGCAAACATAAGACACTACACACGACATATACATGAATATGACAGGTTAAATAATTGAAAACAGCATTTTGTATGTTTTTGCAAGCTGAAAACAGCTATTTTATCTTGATTTTGCAAACATAAGCCATTACACACGACATATACATGAATATGACAGTTTGTATACTTAAAAACGGTGTTTTGTATGCTTTTGCATGCTTTTGCAAACATGTATATGCCAGTTTAAATACTTTAAAACAGCATTTTGTAAGTATTTGCAAGCTGAAAACAGCTATTTTATCTTGATTTTGCAAACATAAGCCATTACACACGACATATACATGAATATGACAGTTTGTATATTTAAAACCGGTGTTTTGTATTCTTTTGCATGCTTAAAACAGCAATTTTATCTTGATTTCACCAACATTAGCCATTATACAAGACAGAGACATGAATATGACAGTTTAAATACTTTAAAACAGCATTTTGTAAGTTTTTGCAAGCTGAAAACAGCTATTTTATCTTGATTTTGCAAACATAAGCCATTACACACGACATATACATGAATATGACAGTTTGTATATTTAAAACCGGTGTTTTGTATTCTTTTGCATGCTTAAAACAGCAATTTTATCTTGATTTCACCAACATTAGCCATTATACACGACAGAGACATGAATATGACAGTTTAAATACTTGAAAGCAGCATTTTGTATGTTTTTGCAAGTTGAAAACCGCTATTTTATCTTGATTTTGCAAACATAAGCCATTACACATGACATATTCATGAATATGACAGTTTGTATACTTAAAAACGGTGTTTTGTATGCTTTTGCATGCTTAAAACAGCAATTATATTTTGATTTCACCAACATTAGCCATTATACACGACATAAACATAAATATGACAGTTTAAATACTTGAAAACAGCATTTTGTATGTTTTTGCAAGCTGAAAACAGCTATTTTATCATGATTTTGCAAACATTAGCCATTACACACAACATTTACATGAATATGACAGTTTGTAAACTTAAAAACGGTGTTTTGTATGCTTTTGCATGCTTAAAACAGCAATTTTATCTTGATTTCACCAACATTAGCCATTATACAGGACAGAAACATTAATATGACAGTTTAAATACTTCAAAACAACATTTTGTATGTTTTTTCAAGCTAAAAACAGCTATTTTATCTTGAGTTTGCAAACATAAGCCATTACACACGACATATATATGAATATGACAGTTTGTATACTTAAAAACGGTGTTTTGTATGCTTTTGCATTCTTAAAACAGCAATTTTATCTTGATTTCAACAACATTAGCCATTATACACGACAGAAACATGAATATGACAGTTTAAATACTTGAAAACAGCATTTTGTATTTTTATGTTGATTTTGCAAACATAAGCCATTACACACGACATGTACATAAATATGACAGTTTGAATACATGAAAACAGCATTTTGTATGTTTTTGCAAGCTGAAAACAGCTATTTATCTTGATTTTGCAAACATAAGCCACTACTCACGGCATATACATGAATATGACAGTTTAAATACTTGAAAACAGCATTTTGTATGTTTTTGCAAGCTGAAAACAGCAATATTATCATGATTTTGCAAACATAAGCTATTACACACGAAATATACATGAATATGACAGTTTGTATACTTGAAAACGGTATTTTGTATGCTTTTGCATGTTTAAAACAGCAATTTTATCTTGATTTTAGCAACATTAGCCATTATACATGACAGTAACATGAATATGACAGTTTAAATACTTAAAAACAGCATTTTGTATGTTTTTGCAAACTGAAAACAGCAATTTTATCTCGATTTCACCAACATTAGCCATTATACACGACAGAAACATGAATATGACAGTTTAAATACTTGAAAACAGCATTTGTATGTTTTTGCAAGCTGAAACAGCTATTTTATCTTGATTTTGCAAACATAAGCCATTACACACAACACATACATGAATATGACAGTTTGTGTACTTAAAACGGTGTTTTGTATGCTTTTGCATGCTTAAAACTGCAATTTTATCTTGATTTCACCAACATTAGCCATTATACAGGACAGAAACATAAATATGACAGTTTAAATACTTGAAAACAGCATTTTGTATGTTTTTGCAAGCTGAAAACAGCTATTTATCTTGATTTTGCAAACATAAGCCACTACACACGACATATACATGAATATGATACGTTTAAATACCTAAAAACGGTGTTTTGTATGCTTTTGCATGATTAAAACAGCAATTTTATCTTGATTTCACCAACATTAGCCATTATACACGACAAAAATATGAATATGACAGTTTAAATACTTGAAAACAGCATTTTATATGTTTTTGCAAACTGAAAACGGTGTTTTGTATGCTTTGCATGCCTAAAACAGCAATTTTATCTTGAATTTACCAACATTAGCCTTTATATAAGACAGAAACATGAATATGACAGTTTAAATACTTAAAAACAGCATTTTATATGTTTTTGCAAGCTGAAAACAGCTATTTTATCTTGATTTTGCAAACATAAGCCATTTCAATCGACATATACATGAATATGACAGTTTGTATACTTAAAAACGGTGTTTTGTATACTTTTGCATGCTTAAAACTGCAATTTTATCTTGATTTCACCAACATTAGCCATTATACATGACACAAACATGAATATGACAGTTTAAATACTTGAAAACAGCATTTTGTATGTTTTTGCAAACTGAAAACAGCAATTTTATCTCGATTTCACCAACATTAGCCATTATACACGACAGAACCATGAATATGACAGGTAAAATACTTTAAAACAGCATTTTGTATGTTATTGCAAGCTGAAAACGGATATTTTATCTTGATTTTGCAAACATAAGCCATTACACACAACATATACATGAATATGACAGTTTGTATACTTAAAAACGGTGTTTTGTATGCTTAAAACTGCAATTTTATCTTGAATTCACCAATATTAGCCATTATACACGACAGAAACATGAATATGACAGTTTAAATACTTGAAAACAGCATTTTGTATGTTTTTGCAAGCTGAACACAGCTATTATATCTTGATTTTGCAAACATAAGCTATTACACGCTTACATATACATGAATATGGCAGTTTGTATACTTAAATACGGTGTTTTGTATGCTTTGCATGCCTAAAACAGCAATTTTA